>WBNM01017691.1:0-147939 GCA_013399055.1 Ramphastos sulfuratus | reverse complement strand
TATAAAAAATATAAATATATAAAACTATTCTTTACCCATTTAGATGACAAATATTGTGGGTTTTTTTTCCCAAATCAGAACATGACAGTCTAGTTATTATAGTACCTTTCTACAAGAGAAAAGAGATTAAAAGGGACTTCATTTCACTCTTGTAAATCCAGGAAGCAATTACAACTGACAGCATCAGCCACAAATAGGAAACTAAAATCTGGCTTATGTTTTTGCAGCCTGTCAGAAGTAATATTTGCACACATGGGGTTTATTTTTTTTTTCCCCTTCCCTTGCAAAAGTAGCAAGTCAGTCAATGGGGCTCATACAGTTTCCTTATATGCTATTTCCTTGTATTTCCTTACAACATGCACACAGGGCTACAGGCACAGACTTGAGAATTATATTCCACTCCTGAGACCAGAAGTATCCTCCATAAAAATTGGAAAAGCCAGGTCTTATTTAAGGACAGAAGCCCTAGATCTGCTGGTGCAGTTTATTTACAGACTGCAAGTACCTCCCTTTAGCAGAATACTCCTGAAAAGGAAAACAAAAAGCAAAAGTATTTCTAAATGAAAAGAAAAAGCTGCTCTGCTCACCAAAAGCTGTCCCACACCCAATACAGATAAACACCTTCCACCTAAGCACCCTGGACTATGTTGATATAAGGTTTTGATAGAAAGAAAAACATTTAAAGGAATGAGGGAGGGGAAATTTTGTATTATTTTTACTGCTGTTTCATCACTCCGAGTCAGCATTTCTGGACCCCTGACTTCACAGGAGGAAAAAAACTTCCTTTGGAAAAGGCTGATTTTGCAGAGTGAAACTCCAAGGGCCCTGAACTGGAGAGACAGGAACATCAAATGTCATTGCTTCAAAGCAAGCAGCTCATGGAGGCTTTTGAATATCTGAAGCACAGTTCAGCCCTTATCATGGTTCAGAAGTACAGCTATAAAGAAGCATCTGCAAGTAAAACATTACCAGAAAGTTCCCAGATGCTCATTACTCAGCTATAAAATATCTTTCAGGCTTAATGCTGAACCCAAAAGCTGCCTGGAAAACATTGAGCTCCTGGAGTTCAGTAAGATGGGAAGCTCAGACCAATCAAAACTCATCTCAGTCTATCAAAGAGTAGACTTTTCTATCAAACATCATTCAGTTAGAGATCAAAGCCTAAAAAAAAAAAAAGTCAGTCTCTTTACCCAAGCTCTTGAAAAATCACCCAAATTCAAACAGGCAAAATGGGCAATTCCAGTTCAATCAACCCTCCTCTAGTCGAGCAGCTGACTGCTGCTCAAAATTAATCCCCCTTCCAGAGGGCAAGCATCCATCAAACAGCAACATTTTGGTGAAACCTTCTGCATTGGAACTCCAAAACCATCGCTTTGCCTGACTCTCACAAAATCCCTGCTCTTTTAGGAGCAGCAGACAAGAAAGTGCCAACATCTGAAAGGATGTCAAAGGGGGGAGAGAAAAAAAAATAACAAAAAGGAATCATCGTAAGAAAGTTCAGAACACTGAAACAGTAGGAAAAACAGACTATTAAATAAGAAATTTGGTACTGAAAGCTGGAGGTGAGTAGAGAAGAGGTGGAAGATGAAATCCAAAGGTCAATTCTATGCTTATCAGTAATGACAGCTTGGGAGTATGTCTGTCTACAGCTTGGTCATGTTGAAGATCTGAATTCATCACCTATGTATGGCTTTACTCTTACTGTAGATCACACTCTGCTTTTCATTCTCTTTCCTCCTTGCACTACAGCTTCATAAACTGCTAATGGAGATTCAGGATTAACATAATCCTGTTACCTCTAAATGAGCTCCTGTTGTAAAAGATGAGCTCCTGGATAGGTGCTGCAAGAAGGCACAGGGCTAGAGGTAACTACCCAACACAAGCTGGTCCCACAGACATGGCAAGGGTAGAAGGAGCTGTATACAACAACATAGACACCTAAAAACACGCAAAGGCAGGAAGATGTGGTGTTCTGAAAGCTATTTCTGTCTGTCCCCTCTCCCAACTATAGCACCAAGCAACTGCTGCTTCACATTTAACATGCACACACACTGCTGTAAGGATTTCCTCACTCACTTTCATCATGCTTTGCCCAACCTACCTTTGCAGCAAGTTAAGGGCCCACAACTACAGCTCCTGATCACGCAGAGAAAGACTAACAGTATAGTAACACTTCACTTAGCTTCCACCACATTACTCAGATTAGAACAGTGTTAAGTTTTGTGACACATTTATGGTTTTGCAGTGCATAATTTCACATTTCTGTCTGATTTCCAGCAAAGACCACATCTGTCAGGAAATTGAATCCTGCCTACTAAGTAATCACGAAGGCAAAATGAGTTGTCCTATCAATAAAGCAACTTAAGCTACCTACTCCATACCCAGCCCTGCAAAATGTCTCAAGATGTTTTGGTCCATCAATAAAATATTACAGTTGCCACACACTGCTTCCAGCTAAAATATTCTGTGTTTTCATTCACCACCAAAGACAATGCACCATCACGTTAGAAAAAAACATGGGAATGACAAGATAATAACTGCAGAATAAAATTTCATACAAAAGTAAAGCTCTCTTCTAGCATTTTTTAATAAAACCACTGGACCAAAAAAAGTTCCAGTTATTATTTTCTCATAATCATGTCAGTATGAACTACAAAGGAATTCCTGTAGAGGACAATAGGAATTATGTTTACTGTTAACTCCTCCTGCTTCCTGGTGTGAGGGTAGCCAAGTACTATCAAACAGAGCCATCCAGGGAAGTTGCTGCAATTTACAGTAGGCTACAGCCCTTAGGGAATAACAGAATCCCAGTATAGTAGGGGTTGGAAAGGACCTCTGGAGATCATCCAGGCTAACTTTCATGATAAAGCAGGACACTCACAGCAGCTTGCCCAGGATCACAATGGCCAGGGGAGTCAGACTCCACAACCTCTCTGAACAGCCTGCTCCAGGGCTCCAGCACCCTCACACCAAGCAAGTTTCTTTTCATGTTCAGATGGAACCTCCTGGGTTCCAGTTTGTGCCCCTTAGTCCTTGGCCTGTCTCTGGGCACCACTGACAAGTGCCTGGCCCCATCCTCTTGCCCCCCATCCTTTAGCTCTTGCTAGGCATTGATCAGACCCCCTCTCAGGTTGCTCTTCTTCAGGCTCAACAGCCCCAGGGTTCTCAGCCTTTGCTCCTCACAGCGATGCTCCAAGCCCTTCAGTATCTTTGTGGTCCTGAAGTTTTAAGTTACTTCAGTGCAGACTCTCACAATTAAATTCTGCTACTGCCACACAGCTACATTATCTCCTCACATGCAGAGGAGTGCCAGCAGCCCTGTGTATGTCTATCCATACACTGGCAGCGATACATGTGTCCCTCACCATGCAGAGAAGTGTAATTAGTAGGTCTCAGCATCCTCACAGCAAAAAAAAAAAAAAAAGAGTCAGATTTACTCTACTGCTCCATTTCAGCACAACTCACCACAGCAAAGCTCAAAAGCTGACAGTCTGCCATTGCTTAAAGATCTGCTTTTGCCTTTCTCAACACCACCTGTGCCATAAACCACAGAGAAGCTTACAGATCCAAGCTCAGGAGTCATGTTCCATAACTACATATTCATACACCTAGGGCAGCAGGCTCCCAGTTTGAAACCAAATCAACAGAAGTATCAGTGGTACAGGTACTGTGCACCCCTCTGCTACTGACAATTGATCATTGATGTATGTTACAAAGGGAATCACTCTAAGAAAATTAACCACTTCAACACCAGGAGGAACAACAGAGGAGTGTGTGGCCAGGGACTGAAGCAACCAGGACATAAGATGTTACTCAGGAATGTCTAGCTCCAAATCCTGCAGCCTGCCCATCAGGCACCCAGTTTCCCAAAGTGCCACAAACCTCATGACTAACATCCACTGAATCACAGACAAGATGCAGAGCAACTGCCTTCTCCACCCCATACTGCATCAAACAGCTACTAACCCATTACACGTGAGATGTAGGCTACTACAGTTGGGGTGTAGCATACGAGTGACATGGAAACCTCTTCTACTCCTACCAGCCATTTCTTACAGACACCAGAATATTCAGAGGCTTTAACTGGCTTGTCTGGGGTTTGCACTGCAAGCTAATATCAACTTTCTCATTCCTATGAAACCATGAGCAACACTAATTTGTAATGCAACACACCAGAGACTCCTCCAACACCTCACTCTTCCAGTGTTATTCAACCACAGCCTTCACAGAGGTGTAGTAAACCCACTATTAAACAAATCAGCAAGACTACCATTATTCACTGAAGACTGAAAAAAAGCAAGCCTGAAACAGCACTTAATCTGAGTATCAAAGTCAGGATTGTAAGCAGCAGTGCAATGAATTAAGACTCAGACTCTTGACTCATTGGCTGACATTAAAGAAAATGATTGGTGTAGGGTGATGAAAGGCAAAGTCTGGACCCAGCAGCAGAACACTACAACAGCAGATTACAGCAACATGATCTCTGGACAGTCATGCTTGTGACTATGGAGAACACACATTCTAGGTCCCAGACCACCCCTCTCAGGAGACAGGGTAGGATCTGATATTGCAGGTCAGACACTTTGCACAATATTCCTGAAAATGAGGAGGTCACTGCTGGGTCTCCTTGGATAGCAGTGTGCTCAGAGTCAATCAGCCTCTTATTCCAGCAGCTACTCCATTGTACCACTCACTAGGTGCACTCTGGACTGGTGCACTCAGAAGGAGTGGAGAGCTGTTATCTACTCTCACTTTACTACGTCAGCATTCACAGCTGTGAGAGTTAGGTAAGTAGTTCAGATAAAGATCCATTTTACAAAGTTTGATTAGAGCTTGGGGGAAAAAAAAAAATTAATCAAACATTCCTGTTCATGTAACTAAACACTGAACTCCACAACCCCCAAATTCTGAGCAGCCACATTTTCCTTAGAATCACAGAATTGTTTCAGTTGGAAAAGACCTTTAAGTTCAAAGTTCAAAGTTCATTACTCAACTCTCTATGGTACTTCAGCTATGTGGTACTCAGTTTGAGATATGGCTAGTACCTACCAGGCAGAGCTGCCAGGTAGAGATGTGAAAATGGGTGGTTACAACACCCTAGAGCAGGAATCTTGAATGGTGCCTAACCTGTTAACTTATCATAGAATGGTAAGGTTGGAAGGAGACCTCAAGGATCATCTAGTTCCAACCCCCTGCCATAGGCAGGGACACCTTCCACTAGCACAGGTTACTCAAGGCCTCGTCCAACCTGGCCTTGAACACCTCTAGGGAGGGAGCAGCCACAACCTCCCTGGGCAACCTGTGCCAGTGTCTCACCACCCTCACTGTAAAGAACTTCCTCCTAACATCCAGTCTAAATCGTCCCTCTGCCAGTTTAAACCCATTGCCCCTTGTCCTGTCATTGCAAGATCTTATAAATAGTCCCTCCCCAGCCTTCTTGTAGGCCCCCTTCAGATACTGGAACTTGCTGGATTTGAGACCCCCAAACCATGGGCTAGGGAAACTCTCAGCTTTTAAGATGTTTGTGATCAACTCTGACTGGTTACGCAGCATCTGTTACCTCTAGGTCTGCCATAGTCTATAAGCACAGCGTGGTGGAGGATGGAAGGGACCTTTGAGGATCACCTAGCCTAACTCCACTGACCCCTAGAGTCACCCACAGCAAGCTTCCCAGGATCATAATATCCAGGCAGGTTTGGAAAAAGTCTCCAGAAGGAGACTCCACAGTTCCATTTAGCTAATAAGCTAGAAGGCGATTTAGCTAATCTCCTCTTAGCTAATGTGTACAGAGGGGAGAACAAAACAAAACAAAGTTCCTCTCTTGACCTGGGAACTCTACCCAAAAGTAGAGTCAGGCTGGCACAGACACAAGCTAAGAGCTCTGTCTTAATGCTCACACCATCTCTGTTCTGCCCCTTCACTCCTGTAGCAGAACTGACCATCTGTTACGAAGAACCAGAACATTCTGAAGACTTCATCAAGCACCTTCTAAGTCACACATAACAGCATCTAAGAAAGAGTCTGCTGAAGGAGGCTTTGCCATCCAACACAAATGGAAGCAACAAATGTATGCAACATGAGGTCAGCAGCCTAGCACAGGACTGCCAGCTTCCTTCCTACTTCAAATGGGAAACAGGAACAGAAACTCCTTCTGAAACTGTTGGAAAGGCCATTTTGACTTAACCAAACCAACACAGGCTACTGCAGGCTAGACACTGCTACACAGAACCCTGAGAACATAGGGTAAAGTCAGTCAGATGCAATGAAACATCCTCCCTAGTGACCACCAACAGGCACTACCTTTGGTGACAAACACGTAACACCCATTCCAGACTGAAAGTGCACCAGCAGAAGTGATGTCATCACCTTAAACACACAGCGGAGTTTACCAAGGCAGACCTCACTCTCCAGCTCTTTCAAATGCAAATTGTCCCAGTGAAAACCATTACAACACCTCTGGAACTATCTCTCCATAGGCATTTATATCTGGCCAAAAGACCAAACTGTGGGTGCCTGCACAACACCACATCACACCACCACAAGAATTCTTTCCCTCCAGACCAAAAGGACCAACATTTGAGGCTCGTCATTCATCAGTCTTTGTAGGGCAGGCTGCTTAAATGTCAATGCTTTAATCAGGCACGAAAAGATCACAAAGAGAAGCCCTTCAGGCAGTTATTTTTGTTCTCTACAGCAAGAATTTGCTAGACTCTCTTAACAAGCTATAAGATAACCAATAATTAGCAGAGCTAAGGAACCCAGAGAAACCAGATGCAGAACACTAAATAATTTGTCTGTGCTTCCCTGAACCGAGGGTATTTCCAAAATGCTGTATTGAAATCATCAAAAGAGGAAGCAGGGTGTAGCACAGTTTCAGCAGACAAAGGGAAAGCCTCTACACTTTAAGCCTAAGGTCACTGGAAGACCACCTCCTAGTTTTAGAAACAGCTTGTTTAGCAACACTAACTGAGCAAAAATTATTTCATGGCAACAGCAGGGCTCTCAGTGAGGAAGGACATCAGAGCTATGGGTATCTTCATGGGATGCCAGGCTGGAAGGGACCTCAAGGATCACCTGGTCCAGCCTAAGTACTTAGTCTAGCTGAAATGAGGAGGTTCACCACCTGTCCAACTGAGGCTTAAAACTGTCCAGTGGAGGGGAATCCACTGCTGCCCTTGGGAGGTGATTCCAATGCCCAACTGTTCTCACGGGGGAAAACTTTCTTCTGGATTCCAATCAGAGTCTCCTCAGCAGTAATTTGTCCCCATCACCCCTTATCTTTTCCATGGGACTCCTTGTATAAAGGGAGCTAATGGTAGCTAATGGTCCACGAGTCTTTAGGGATCTGTTCTCCAACACACTTCTCAATGACAACTAATCTCTGTGCATGGTTGAGGGAGCAAGGAGAAACCCCGGTCCAAAATGCAGTCCTCCCAAGTGTGAAGCTTTGAGGAGGCCATCACAAAGACCAGCCCAAGCCCCCTTTCGAGGAGGTCATCACAAAGACCAGCCCAAGCCCCCTTTCGAGGAGGCCATCACAAAGACCAGCCCAAGCCCCCTTTCGAGGAGGCCATCACAAAGACCAGCCCAAGCCCCCTTTCGAGGAGGCCATCACAAAGAGCAGCCCAAGCCCCCTTTCGAGGAGGCCATCACAAAGACCAGCCCAAGCCACCTTTTAATGCCAAAACTCATTTCCACCTGAGGACTGCCAGCTCTTTAGCAATGAGAGTAGGTGCACAGTTATGTACAGGACATGTAAGACAGTGCCACGTCACAGAGCAAACAGCAGCAGCCTGTCAGCAAAGCTTGCAACAGCAGCACGTCAGGGGAGCTTAGACAACTGCTTAGAGGTACTTGATTTCCTTCCTTCCGCTCCTCAGAAGTGATGCCTGGCAACCAGTGGGCAAAACCTGGGCACTTTCACCCCAGTTTCCTCCCACAGTCTGTCAAGTCTGAGTATTATTTTCCTATTATTTGTGCCACAAACAGACACCCAGTTAGTTCTCTTCACACAGAGGGACACAAAAATCAGGTTTGTCAAAAGAAGGATTACAGAAAAACTCCTTTGGAAAGCTTACCAAAAAAAAAAAAATTCTTTTAAACAAATCATTCTTGGTTTGGTGTTGGGTTTGGGTATTTTTTATGGCAACTCTATTGATTCACTTGGAGTATTTGGAGTTTTAACACTCTTTCTACAGGGAATTTAACACCTACACATCTTGACCCACTGCAGTTTTGGAGAACAAAAGTAGAAATGTGTTTTTTCTTCCGTTTGGCATCTCTGCTGAATGCCAAGTGTACTCCTAGTTCTCTCCCACCTCCTTCCACACCCTTCCTCACTATTCTACTGTCTCCAAGGAGTTCCTATTGCAGGGTCAGTAACAAGGCACTGGGCTTGTCTTCTAGCTCAGATAAATAACTTTGTAAAAACACACCCTTAATAATTAAGAAGCCCCTGAAATTCACTTGTCTAAATCCAGACCATAGAATCACAGAACAATTTGGGTTGGAAGGGATCTTAAAGATCATCTAGTTCCAACTGCCCTGTCACAGGCAGGGGCACCTTCCACTAAAGCAGGCTGGTCAAGGCCTCAAAAATACAATAGAACATAATACAATATTACCATAATACAGTATTACAACAGAAAATAGATTTTTTTTGAGAAAAAAAAAATGTTACTATACATATTTAAATCAATCAGTGAAAACCTTTAGCTAAATTAACACTCTGCAGATGAAACTAAGTGCATGACCTCACTGCACGGGAGAAAGGTATCCACTAAAGGAAATAAATTCAAATAAAGAATTCCAGGACTCCACCATAATTCCTGGTTTCACTCTCAGGGCTGTCACAGCTGCCACTGAAATGAAAAACCAGTTTTTCAGGAAGAGTAATTGGAAGCAAGGATAGGAAAAGGAATCTTAGAGCAACACCACTTCACACACTCCCTGGAAGGTGCCTGGGAAACCACCGCCAACTCACTCCAACTTGACTTGCTCCTTTAACAAGGTTTTTTATGAAGCAGATGTCTCATTACCTTCTGAAAAAAGAAGCAAACCAAGCTTGACACTTGCCATTCACAGCTGCTAGATGACCTGCTCACCAGCTTGATCTTGGCAGACTGGAACACAAACAAGGAGGCACTGCAGTGCTCACTGATGACTACAGCAGCACACTCATCAGCATGCTGGATCCCCACAGCCCTCCTGGACCAGTAAGAGTCTCCCCTGACAGCATCACTGAAAAAAACAAGAGCCATTTTTCAACCTTTACAAGCCAAATTTACCACCACCCCATCATCAGAGTTTAGAGAATTATGCATTGGAATATTTGATGGAGGGCAACATATGACCTAATCTGCAAAGTGACATCTGTTGAGCCCTAAATCCTGAATTTACAGTGAAGATTATCACCAAGCAAGCTGCTGTGATCTCTGCTCTTTAGTTACACTGACCAACAGCTTGAAAAGGATCTGTAAATACTCTCTGTGTAACCTTCCAGCACGCTCTGACCACCCGGCAGTGAAAACAGTTTCTGTTTTACAGTAACCTCACAGACACAAAAGCCTTGTTGACAACCAAACTGCCAGGTCAGAAAATCCCAGAACCACCAACTGCAGCCTCTAAAGCCAGCCTCTTGGACCAACAAAATAAACATCCCTTTCAGGACATCCTGAAAACTGCTGCAGAGAGAGGCACTGCACACCAAGGCATCCCAAGGCAGAGACATGATGGTGTTGGCAAAGCCCAAGTCAAAGCAGAGGCCACTAGAAAGACCAGTCCAAGAGGACAGGTCTCCCACAGACCACCAGACCCCTCCTGCCAAGGTGAGCCACGATGTGGGAGCTCTTCCTGGGGGCTGGTGTTGAGATCCACCAACAGCATGAGACAGTGAGAGGTTTTTGCACTGTGCCTTACGGGCAGCAGCAGCTTCTGCAAACACAACTGGCCCTTGGCAGAGCTCAGGCTCCAACACCACCTCCTGACTGCACTTTCTGAACTTAGGTGAAGGGAAGAAGGTGACAGAGCCCTGGAGCAGGCTGCCCAGAGAGGCTGTGGAGTCTCCTCTGCAGAGATTCCAAACCCATGTGGACATTGTGATCTTGGGCAAGCTGCTGTGCATGCCCTTGCTTTAGCAACCTCTGGAGGTCCCTTCCAACCCCTACCACTCTATGATATGAGAGTGTTTAGAAGACTATTATCATTAAAATCCTTATTTTATACGTATGTATCTTCCAGAAAGATACCTAAAACCCATACACAGAAGATGTGCCCTAGCCACCCACACACAAGCACATGCTGCCACAGCCCAGTCAGAGAAAGCAAGTGACACTGACACACAAAGCCAAAACCTTTTGTTCCAGCTTTTGGTGTGGTCCTACTTCCTTCAAATGACTCCCTACAACCAGGAGAAAGTGAGATGAGGCAACAGACTCCAACTTTTCTGTGCAACTACACATACAAGAGATACCACACATTCAGTCTGACCGATCGGGATGTTTAGATTCAGGAATTCCACCAATTTTTCAGACACAAGAAGTGCTCAAATCTACAAAACCAGGCAGCACACAACTGCCTGGTTACTCAGTGTCAATGGAGATCAAGCTCCCCAAAGCTCAGACCTGTAGCTCTGTCTCAGCTAGACCTGTGCACTCTTCATTCAGGTCAGCTGCACTAGCACTTTGAGATCACAGAATCCCAGCATGGTGGGTTGGAAGGGACCTCTGGAGATCATCTATTCCAACTCCCTTGCTAAAGCAGAACCACAGTGTCAAGATTGGTTTGGAATCTCTCCAGAGAAGGAGATTTCACAACCTCTCTCAGCAGCACACTCCAGAGCTCCAGCACCCTCACACCAAACAAGTTTCTCCTTCTGTTCAGGTGGAACCTCCTAGTTTCCAGTTTGTACCTCTCGACCCTTGTCCTGTCCCTGGGCACCACTGACAAGAGTCTGGCCCCATCCTCTTGCCACCCACCCTTCAGCTCTTGCTGAGCATTGATCAGATCCCCTCTGGGGCTGCTCTTCTCCAGGCTCACCAGCCCCAGGGCTCTCAGCCTTTCCTACAGGACTATAGGTTTCAAAAGGCCAAGATCATGCTTAAAGATACTCATTCACTTCTAGCCCACAACAGAACCACATTCCTGCTCACCACTTTATTTTAATGAATCAGAATTGGAAATGAAATTACATCCAGTAGACAAACAAGGATGGTGGAATGGCTTTTTACCTTGTCATGCCTAACTGAGTGACTCAACACAAACCCTGAGCCTTCTGCAAACAATGCCAATGCACATCAGCCATTGTCCACAGCTATTAGCACACTGCAATTTCATCTTCTCTTTAATACATCCATGTTGTTGTCCACAGCACAGTGTACACTACAAGAAGGAATCTGCGTTAGTCATGATCCAAGAGCAGCAGATGGGAACTGAAAATGAATGAAGTCAGCTGGCTCTGACTGGCTACTAAGCAAAGCAAAGAGGAAAGAGCCAGGGTGGGTAATTTATATTAATCCTTCCATTTCATAGTATCCCAGACTGCTCTGGGTTGGAAGGAACCTTTAAAAGTCATCTAGTCCAATCCCCTGCAATCAGCAGGGGTATCTGCAACTAGAGCAGATTGCTCAGAGCCCCAAACCTGGAACGGTTGCAGGGATGAGGCATCTCTCACCTCTATGCAGAACCAGGGTCTCACCACCCTGTTATAAATTTCCTCCTCATATCCAGTCTCAATCTCCCTTCCTTTAGCTCAAAACCATCACTCCTTGTCAATTCTGCACACAGAACCAAAACCTTGTCACAGAGGCAGTATCTGTGCACTTCTAGTTCTACAAGGCCACAGCTGTGAAGATACTCCCCAGTACAGTATCAGCACAAGTAGCACAAGTCTGCTGAGATTCACACCAGCAGGTACTGAGATGTGTGGCTTAGAGAAGGAGGTCGGAGTGGCCACTGCAGACCAAAATCCACAGCTCTGTCCATGCTAGAGAAAGGCCTGGAGACACTCAAAGTCAGGCTTGATGGGGCTCTGAGCAACCTGATCAAACTGAGGATGTCCCTGGTGACTGCAGGGGGTTGCACTAGATGACCTTTAAAGGTTCTTTCCAACTCAGTGCATTCTATGATTCTATGACCAACACAGACCCATATTTAAGAGTGATGCTTTAGAAACTATTGTGACCATAATGACTTTTAACAGAGGACACCAAGCCAACCACTGGAACACTTCCAGCAGCAGCTGGTGGCTTTACACCTTAATGACTCAAGCACCAGACACTTACTTAACCAATGAAGAAGCCTTGGCTGGACCTCAGCTGCCAGGGAGATGAGAAACCATGAGGTCAGAACCATTAGATGGAAGTGTGTTCCCAGGTCACTAGCACTAAGTCAGGTGATGAACAACAAATGTTCAGCCTAATCTGCTTTTTTGAGGCTTCATGACAAGCTTATTTTCTTTGGCACTTCGCTGGACCTGAAAGTCGAGGAAGAAAACCGTTTGGGGGAGGGTTTTTTGATGGGTTTGGGTTTAACTGTCTTACAGATTTGGTTCATAATGCTCTTTCAAAAAATAATTAATTAGGAGAATCCATACACCTACTTCAGGACACTTTAAGCATCACAATGTTTCCCTGTTTCCATCTAAGTTTTTTTTTCCCACTCCTGTCCAAATATTCCCTTCCAGGAAAGCGTTCCACATCCTCCCCAATATTGTGGGGAAAGACTCAGACACAGACTCTAACAAAAACCACCCAGCCAGCAACAATCATGCTATTTTCTCTACTTGTCTAATATTAAATTCTTCCAACAAGGAAACCTTGTTAGACAAGGCTCTAAAGAAAAATCTATTTGCTAACAATCCTTCACTAAAACCAGTGTATACATCCAAAGCTAAAACAGTGCCCTGAAACCTGATTTATTTGGTTGGAACCATGAATCTCTATTTGACTGAAGTCAACAGAACTGAACTGTTAAAAAAGCTGGGGGGAAGAAAAAAAAAAAAAATATTTATCCCTGTGAACCACCAGTGAAGTTTCTTTCCAGGTATTCCAGCCAGACAACAGCTGCAGAACAGCCAAACCAGAAGCTCTCCTCTTTAAACAGGGCACCTTGTCCAAGGCTCAACATAACATTATTTATGTCTCTGAGACATAAATAATCCAAAAAAGACTAATGTGAGCAACACATTCAGTCTCCCTGCTGAAAGCACAACAAAAACAAGCTCATAAAACTGGTCAAAAATAAATCAAAACTTTTCCTAAGATAGACACTGAAATGCTTACAGTTGAATATTTACATACTAATATTTAGTTAAAAACTGGCTCCAATATTGTATTTTGATTCATCTGAAACGACAGATGGATTTTATTTTTTCAAGTGCAACTAATTTAGGGTTGATTGCAGCTTCAGAAAGTGTGTTGGGCTTAAGGTTTCAGCTAGTGATAAGCTGGCATATGTTTCAGCACCCAAATAATTCAGGTTGTTGAGTATTCCTGGCCAAGAAAGAGGCACAGCAGTGGTAGGTTGGGTCCACCTGGGAATCAGAACTGCAGTGGAGCAGCCAAATTCCACTGCTTAAGTAAGACTTTGTGAATTGAAGCCTGAGATTGCTCTGTAGTGTGCTGGACTAACTTGAGGGAAGGGATCCATCCAGAAGGGTCCTGACAGGCTTGAGAAGTAGGTCAGTGACAACTGCATGAGGTTCAACAACACAAAGTGCAAGGTCTGACATCTGGGTTGGGTCAAGCCCAGGCACAAACTCAGGCTGGGTGCAGAGTGGGTTGAGAGCAGCCCTGAAGAAAGAGACTTGTGGCTGTTGATTGATGAGAAGCTCACCATGAGCCAGCAGTGCCCTCGTGCAGCCCAGAAGGCAAACCATGCCATGGGCTGCATCCAGAGGAATGTGGCGAGCAGGGAAAGAGAGAGGATTTTGCCCCTTCACTCTGCTCTGCTGAGACCCCACCTCAAATACTGCATCCAGTTCTGGTGTTCCCATCATAATAAAGACACAGAGCTGGTGGAACAAGTCCAGAGGAGGGCCACAAAGATGATGCAAGGGCTGGAAAACCTCTGCTGTAAAGGCAGGCTGAGGGAGCTGGGGGTGTTTAGCCTGGAGAAAAAAAAAAAAAATCCAGAGGGAGCTTAGAGCTGCCTTCCAGTACCTGAAGGGATCCTACAGGAAGGCTGAGAGGAACTTTTCATAAGGGAGTCCAGTGACAGGACAAGGGGGAATGGTTTTAAGCGGAGGGAGAGCAGGGTTAGAGCGGATCTTAAGAAGAAGCAGTTCTTCAGTATGAAGGCAGTGAGACTCTGGAATAAATTGCCCAGAAAGGCTGTGTCTGTCCCCTCCCTGGAGATGGTTAAGGCCTTGAGAAACCAAGACTAGTTGAGAGGTGTCCCTGCCCATGGGTGTCTCTCCCTCCTCCAACCAAGGAGGGTTGAAGCAGATGAGCTGTAAGGTCCTTTCCAACCTAAGCCATTTCATGATTCAATGAATACTGCAAAAAGAGATTAATTACCCCTCTGTTCAGTCTCAGGGAAGGGGACACCACATCTTCCCTACACTGGTTTCCCAGGCATGTTGAGTAGGACTGACCAACAACTAGCAAACACACTTCAACTGGTATCTAATTGAATTTTTGGAATAAAAGTTTGAGACATCTCTACTGAAGAACATCATTCTTGGTAAGCTCAGAAAACAAGGTCCAAATGCAAAGTTTATGAAAATGATTTATCAAGAAGCATTTTCATGAGGAATTTGCATGCTTGGCTTCTTTATTACAGGAAAACCACAGGTCTCATTGAAATGGAGAGTTGCAATACTATGTTCTATGAAGAAACAGAAGAGCAAGAGACAGTTAACTCTAGAGGCCTCAGCACAAGAAGGTACTAACCTGTTGGAACAGGTCTAGAGGAGGCTACAAGGGCTGCAAACTCTCTGCTGGGAGGCCAGACAGAGTTGGAGTTGTTCAATCTGGAGAAGAGAAGGCTCCAGGGAGATGTTCTAGTGGCTTTTCGGTGCTTAAAAGGGCTGATGAGAAAGCTGAGGACAGACTTTTTAGCAGGGCCTGTTGTGACAGGAGATACTTAAACCAAAAAAGGGGCATTCAGACTGGAGAGAAGGAAGAAATTTTTGATACTGAGTATGATGAAGCCCTGGCCTGGGCTGCCCAGAGAGGTGGGAGATGCCCATCCCTGGAACCATTCCAGGTCAGGTTAGTTGGTGCTCTGAGCAACCTGCTTTAGTTGCAGATGTCCTTGCTGACTGCAGGGCTGTGGACTAGATGAGTTTGAGGGGTCTCTTTTCATACAAACCATATGATGATTCTATGAACTACCCACCCAAAGCACTCTTATAGAACAAAACAGAGGAAAATGGAAGCACTCAAAACTTCATCCCACCAAGCTGACAGCTGAAGAGATGCAGCTCTCCAAAGCTCTGAGGCTTGCTGGACAATCCTCCAGGATTGTCAGTGCTGTATTTACCAGGAGCTTAAACACATTAACATAATGAACAGCTTGGAGAGAGAAAAAAAAAAAAGTGGTTTTGTTCTACCTTCAATTGAAAGCTATGTGGCAGGGAAGCATAGGAGGAAGAGAGAAGGCTTATTGCTGTTTCATTAAAAGTAATGAAGAATTTCAAGCCTTGCTCCATTAACAGAGAAAGTACTTTCTGCTGCTGAATTAGACTCAAGAACTGTTAGACACCCATGTGTGTCACTCCTCAGGTACTACTGCTCTGAACTTTACAGCCTTTGAGTGAAAGTAATGAGAAAAGCTTTACACCACATTTTAAAGGGACTCATCTAACACTCAAGAAAACCTCAAGTCCAGATCTTTTAGGAAAACCCTGAAAGAAGATAGTATCAACATGACAGTGCCGAGCACCACATGTAGCCACCCTCAAGTTCTTCTCTAAAGCTGCAGTTCCTCAACATTTTTGCTAATAAAACAACTGATTCCTCTTCACTTGCCTTTTTTTTTTATTTCAGTCACACAGAACAAAAACAAAACTACCTGCTGCCTAAGTGGTCCTGTATTGCAGGGGGCTTGGACTCAAATGATCTCTGGAGGTCCATTCCAACCCCTAGCATTCCACGATTCTACGATAGCTAAGAAAATATGCAGAATTATAAGGGGTTGTACCTATGTTAAGTGTACATAGTAACTGTTGTCCTCTGAGTACAGAAAGGCAATCTGCATAAGGTACACACTGACCCAGGCAGGAATTTATTAGTAGTGAATTGCAGGCACGTCAGGACGTGCTCCTTATCACTCTGGTTATCAGCCAGTGATAACCAATACATTGACTTCAGTCTCTTTCAGCTCCTGAGCACAAACCACACGCAAAGACAGAACCAAGCCTCTGCAGTGTAGGAGATGAAAGTTCCACAGCACTGGTCAGGATCATCTTGGATACACAATTTGGAGAGGTTCTCTGGCAAAGATACCAAAGCACAGAGCTACAAAACAACCTCGAGTATTTTCCATCAGGTAACCGCTGGGCACCTTCAGTCTGGGCTCCAGAACTGTTACAAAACATCAGCTAGAAAAGAACTATCACTAAGAAAAAAAGACAATGGGAATGAAAATATAAGACAGAGGTTAGGTAGTAGAAAATTATAGCAGGAATCAGGTTTCCATCACTCTTCCCCTGTTTTGGAGGCCCACGTACTAACAGTAAGGAATTTTTATTAAATACAAACCAGCATCTGCCACTTCATTTAATACAAATTTCTTTTCAGCTTTAAGATCATTGCAAGCACGGAGATTTTTTTGCAGCAGTTCTGCAGTTGTAATGTTAAGAGGCTATCCAAAAACAACACTGCTGTGACATGAGCACTGCTGAAAGCTCACTGCAGAAACGATGGATTTTAACAAAGCCTAATCCCCTGTTTCACCTACTGAGTTTACAGAAAATTATTAAAAGGATAAAAAACACCCACTTCAAAATACCAGTTATTTCTGGAAACAAGAAGCAGATGTTCTCCTCTGTTTGGCTCAGCTGTGCTACAGTACAAGAGTGCCTTTGTTATGCTGTCAGCAATAATTTATTTTATTTATTACAGCCATTTTATAATGCCCATCAATGTACTATTTGTGCATGATTTAGACCCATGCAGATCTGTTTCTCTCTATAGAAGCCATCCAGAAGCAGCACATGCACACTCCAAAGAGCAGGTCCTGGTATGACACAACTGTGCAAATTAGGTTTGGGTTTTTTTTTCCCCTCCTTTTTCTCCTGTATTAATAAAAAGGGAACAGGCAGAGAAGGAAGAGTTAAAATGGCCAAATAAAGCTGAATTAACATTAACAAAGAATTACTGATAGGGGACAAAGTCAGGAAAACACAAAAAGCTCAGAGTATAAGCATAAACTCCTATTCTTTGAAGTGCTATAAAGGCAAAGCTTTCTGAAGCACGGAAAGGAACTAAGTGTCTAGAACCAAGTCATGAAGAACTAAAATGCTGGGAAGAGGACCCTTCAAAAATGGAAGAGAATATGTTCATAGGAGGGGTGAAAAGAAAAAGTAGAAAAAGGAAGATAATCATTTGCTACGTTGCTCTATCAGCCAGTGAGACCTTATCTGCGGTAGGCATGAAACCACTCCCCAGAAGACCAACATCACAGGCTTTGTAGGGATCTGATAAGGAATTCTGAGCCTCGAAAAATTAAACCTTTAATGAGCACGCACACGGTGGGATAAACATTCCTCCTGCCCTCCCACTGCTTTGAGCAAACTATTTCCTTTATTAAAATATGCCCAAATTACTAATTTAATCCCCCCCTAGCTGTCGCACTAGAAAGAAGCAGGAGGATGTGCAAAGACAAACCTAAAACACTGCATGGCAATGTATTAACCCCACACTCCCAACCTGCAAGAACTGCATGGACAAATCCTCACACCTTAAACACCACACAGGCAGCAGCAGCAGCAGCACAACCCTGGGAGACAAATGCAAATGTTAAACAAATGCATGAAATGCTACAGTTTAAACGCAGCTATGATTTATTGGGGTTTTAACTGATTAAGTGTCCAATTACTGCAAGGGTTTCCTCCATCTGACAAGACACTGAAGAGATGATTTGTTAGGATAATCTGTTATCAAAGTAAGATCTGTGAGAAGCCTGGCAAATTCTGCACTTTCAGGCTGAACCTGAGAGACAGATGTGTGTCAGGGCATGGTCACAGTCAATCTCGCCAGCCAAAGGGTCCTAAGTTTCGCTGAAGTGGGACTTGCATCCTGGAGTGGCAAACTTGCCACAGACACAAGCACAAGTCCCCAAGCAAACATTCTGAAAGACTTCCCACCAAAAAAGCCAGCTTGCATCATCTATCTGCCCAGTTTTATGATGCACCAGGGCACAGAGAGGAAAGGAAACAAGCAACAGGATGAGATGAAACAGGCTAAGTTGCAGCAGAGAGGTTTAGGTTGGGCATCAGGAGAATCTTTTTCACTTAAAGAGCGGTTAAGCCCTGGAACAAGCTGCCCAGGGCAGCAGTGGAGTCCCCATCCCTGGGAGCATTCAAAACGGTGGAGATGTGGTGCTAAGGGACATGGTTTAGTGGTGACTGGGCAGTGCTGAGTTAACAGTTGGACTTTATCATGTTGGAGGCTTTTTCTAATCTTTATGATTCTATTCTATGATAACACAATAAAGAAACTAATTCAGAAGACCTTCCAGATTTGGGTAAGACCAAAGAAAGATTCTAAATTGAGGAAGAGCACAGTAATCATCTAAAAATGTGTATATATATATATATCATTAAATGGGAGCTATAACCTCTGTGAGTTCATTAAAATAATTCCACACACACACACTCCCCTAACAAACTAAAGATTTAAAGACATAAAGCATCTGAGCAACAACAACCAAAAAAGTAATCAAGTGTGTACATGTCTAATATGCATAACTTATACACTCTAACAATTAGCACACACTGGAATGTTACCACAACACTGAAAACTTGCCCTAACAGAGTTGGTTTTTTTCCTCCCAAAACAAAAATATTTGTAGCATCAAGAATGAGAACTTATACTTCTGCAAGTCAGAAAGAATTCTCCAAAATAAGTAAATTTTTAAAATATTGAAATAGCTCCCTGCTTAGCTCCTCAGATCTTACACATTAAAATGTTTTGGCAACAGAAAGCCCTAAAACTAAAAAAGAACATTAAAAATTGTGTGGATAATTATACCATTTGTGAGCGAAATCTGCATTATTTATCTGTATTTTTCCAGAGTAAAGCTCAGATGATAGTTATGAGGCATCAGATGATGCTACTACATCAGCACAGCCCCAACCCTATAATTTGTAATGCTCAGGTAAAGTGCTCCAATAAACTGCAGGAGGATAAAAAGAGAGGGGGTCAGAAAGGGACGGAAAATGACTGAAACTCACGCGGTCAAGCAGCTTTGGTTTATCACAACATACCAGCCACGATTTGGGGAGTTCTGGGGGGTTTCCTGGGTGAAAATGCAAGTCAAAGGGCATAAGCAGCCCCAAGCAGCTGATTTCATGTGGGAGGAGCTGATGATACCTTTCTAGGAGAGTAGGAGGGGAGAAATGGAGCCACACTTTTTGTCCGTGCACAGCTGGATACTTCCAGACAGGAGTCACCAGCTCCTACACCCAGCTCAGGGACACCTAAGGGCTGTGCTGAGCAGGTTTTGACTTCCCTGAGATGAGTCCTGCTGCCTACAGAAGAACGTTGATGAGTTAGGATGCTCAGCAGAGTCTAAAAAATAAATTCAAACAAATACCACTGCGATTGCTTCCTCTGCTTCCCTTATCCCTATATCCATCTGCCATCACCTCTCAGAGCACATGCTTAGGAAATCTGGCTGTGCCAGGGAGGTTCAACTTTTCATTCTGTGCCTGAACAGGTAGCACTGATCCACAGGGGACCCCCAGATACTGAGAGAGAGAAGAGCTTTTCTTGATCAGGTTATTTCCTAGATAAATAGAAACAAATGTCCCCCCCAAAAAAACCCAAAAGTGATTCGAGTGTAATTATTCACTCAGCAACAGACAAGAAGAACAGAGGCCCTGATCCTGCCAAGTTTTAAGTACAGGTTTAACTTTAATCACAAGTAGTCTCAATGAGCAGTGTCTCTTACGTGCCTGCCAAAATAGGGCCAGATTAACAAGGGAATTAAGATTATTTTTCTTAAATCACTTTAGCAGTGCTATTCGTTAGAATAGGAATGATTAGATTTTCTGTTCTCCACAACCGAGATATCCTGGCAAATCCAAACCTGCACACATCCCTGACGGCAGCCTCAACGGGAACCTGCACAGTCCCACACAAACCTCTCATGGTATTTGACAGTTCAGTGCTACAAGGTTAAGGGAAATGCTTACTTTCAGGCAGTTTTAGCCAAACTACAGGTGACAACACTGAAGAGTTCCATGACAGTTGGTGGGGAGGAAACTGAGGATGCCTAGAAACCCCAGAAGTGAACAAAATGCTCTACAGAACACTGAGATGTCAGCACTGCAAGAAGCAACAGCGGGTGGATGTTTGGGCCAGGCCACATTACCTGCTGCCCAAAGTCAAACCCATGACGAGCCAGCATGGTATGCCAGCTCATGAATGACACCTCTGTGATGAACTCAATTGCCCAACACTGCAAACCACACTGGTAAATGAATTTTGCTCACTGAAGACTATAGCTGAAGAGAAAGAAAGGTCTGAAGCACGAGAGAAACGATAAAAGTAAGAGAATGGGAAGAACAGAGAGACTACCTCATTATTAAATCAGGGAGCAGAGAGACAAGGAGGAATGCATCCCACGTCCCAAGGCAAGTCAACACTGGGACTGAACATGTGCATTTCAAGCACTTACAGGGCTGACCCGAAGTGGAACTGGGATCTCTGTCCTGCTGGGACTACTCTGGAGCAGCTCTCCCTGAGAAACCCTTCCATAATTAACTTATAAGGAAGACCAGGCAGGACATTCTGCTCTCCAAGAAGTATCAAGGGAGAACAGATGTTTCCCAGTTGCAAAGGGACAAACTCAAGAGTGTATCATTTCATACCACTGATTATTGAGTACATAAAAATCACGGTAAGGGAAACAAACAAAACAGACTGGAGTAGACAGACAAACTGCAATCAGTGAAATGCAAATGCTACCAGTTTCTGTGACTAAATTAATGCTCCATGCCAATACCATTCCCAAAAAAATCCATGGCTGAGCACAGACTGGCTCGTGGGGAAGGGACAGAGAAGGCAGCTCACTGGAAAATGTGTTTTATTGCAGCTAACCAGCCTCGCACATTTCTGTCCTCCCACTCGCTGGATAGCCATCCCTTTATGAAGTCTGGGAAGCATAATTAGCTTGGTTTTGTATAAATCTGCATCACTGTGCAGGTAAGGAAAGCCTTTCAGCTTTACCCAGAAGTTTTGCATCACTGAAACATGTCTCATTTTCCTTTTCAGTCATCTGCCTCCTCCTCTTCTTCCTACAGCCTGCCTCAAGTGGTTCTTCAAGCACCTCATGCCTACATCCAGAATCTTTAAACACTGCTGGTCTCCAGAAGCCCAACTTGGGAAAGAAGAAAGAAAGAGAGAAATAACCAAAGAGAACAAACTAAACAGAAGTTTGTGAGCGACCAGCGCGTTTGTGCAGCGTGCGCATACCACGAAGCCCAGCGCCAAGCAGAAAACCTGTCAGGATACGGATTTGCACCAAAGAAAAATTAACATAGAAATAAAAAAACCCAGCAGGGAGTGAGCTGCAGCCTCCACCCCTTACCTCCGGAGTTCTTTCTGCTGGTTTCTTTCGCAAAGCCTGTTTAATCTTGGGGTCCACAGGAGCGCTCATTCTATTGCCCTGCTCCTCCAGCTCCGCAACTCCTGGGAAATCGCTGGCGNAGATAAAGTCCGGGCGGGCTGCGGGAAGTTACCGGCCGGAGCGGGACTCCCTGCGCCCGCCCGCTCGGCCCCAGCACCCAACGGCTCCGCCCGCCGGGTCCACACAAAACGATGCGGGCGGGTGAGGAGTTTCGCGACGCTCCTCTAGAGGATCCCCCGCCTCGCTCCGCACCCGAAGCCTAGCCACGCTCCTTCCTTCAAGCCGCCAGCAACCACCGCCGCCGTCCTAGCTCCGTAGCCCGGTCACGTCCCCCACAGCCCCCCCTAGATAGAAAAGTGCGAGAGCGGGCTCTTTAACCCAGAAAACCAGAGAGCAGGGCGAGGGGCGGGGCGGGGGGGATGGAAGGGAAGGGCTGCGACGAGCTCCGCCCCCCGGGTGGATAGGGTGGGGAGAGGGNTGAGTACATAAAAATCACGGTAAGGGAAACAAACAAAACAGACTGGAGTAGACAGACAAACTGCAATCAGTGAAATGCAAATGCTACCAGTTTCTGTGACTAAATTAATGCTCCATGCCAATACCATTCCCAAAAAAATCCATGGCTGAGCACAGACTGGCTCGTGGGGAAGGGACAGAGAAGGCAGCTCACTGGAAAATGTGTTTTATTGCAGCTAACCAGCCTCGCACATTTCTGTCCTCCCACTCGCTGGATAGCCATCCCTTTATGAAGTCTGGGAAGCATAATTAGCTTGGTTTTGTATAAATCTGCATCACTGTGCAGGTAAGGAAAGCCTTTCAGCTTTACCCAGAAGTTTTGCATCACTGAAACATGTCTCATTTTCCTTTTCAGTCATCTGCCTCCTCCTCTTCTTCCTACAGCCTGCCTCAAGTGGTTCTTCAAGCACCTCATGCCTACATCCAGAATCTTTAAACACTGCTGGTCTCCAGAAGCCCAACTTGGGAAAGAAGAAAGAAAGAGAGAAATAACCAAAGAGAACAAACTAAACAGAAGTTTGTGAGCGACCAGCGCGTTTGTGCAGCGTGCGCATACCACGAAGCCCAGCGCCAAGCAGAAAACCTGTCAGGATACGGATTTGCACCAAAGAAAAATTAACATAGAAATAAAAAAACCCAGCAGGGAGTGAGCTGCAGCCTCCACCCCTTACCTCCGGAGTTCTTTCTGCTGGTTTCTTTCGCAAAGCCTGTTTAATCTTGGGGTCCACAGGAGCGCTCATTCTATTGCCCTGCTCCTCCAGCTCCGCAACTCCTGGGAAATCGCTGGCGGGGGTCGATGCCTCCAGGAACACAACACAGCAGGCAGCTGCAGCTCCCGTTCGGCAGCTCCCGTTCGGCCCCGCCGCTACCCCCGTGGCGGGCCGGGGACGCGCCCCGAAACTTTCCCCACGCCGGGGGGCCCGGTGGGGACCGGGAAAACGGCCTGGTCGCCTCGCACGCCGCCGCGGGACTGGCAGCGGGGAGGGGAGTGGAAAGGAGAAGGCCGAGGCGGGAGAAGGGGAGCGGGGCCCGGCGGGAGAGGGCAGGCCCCGGGCCGGGGCGGGCGCGGTGCCCGCCGCCGGGCTGGCTGCTCACCAGGCGGGCGGCTCCTCCACGACGCTCGGAGCGAGCCTCCGGCTGCCGGCTCAGCAGCGGCGTGAGGGGCAGGTGGCGCCGGCTCCCGCCGCCGCGTTTCTCCGGCGGCCGGCGCCGTTCCNGGGCGAGGGGCGGGGCGGGGGGGATGGAAGGGAAGGGCTGCGACGAGCTCCGCCCCCCGGGTGGATAGGGTGGGGAGAGGGCGGGGCCAGGGAGCCGCGCGGAGGGAAGGCTCGCGAGGGTTGGGAGGGGCCCGCGCATGCGTGGGGTCGGGCGTTGTGGGGGTGTGTTCGTGCGCGCCGAGGGGCTGCTCTTCCGTCCCAGCCGGTCGGCCCCTCACAAACTGCCACCCTTCACACGCCTCACCGCCACCTCCTCACAGGCTGTTACCCCTCTCCAGCAGCCATCCCCTCACAAACTGTTACCGCTCGCAAACTGCCATCGCCGCACTAACTCTTGTACACTCGTGAAACCGCTGTACCCTCACAAAATGCCATCGCCTCATAAGCTGCTGTCCCCGCACAGGCTGCTGCCGCCCACAGAGCATCTGCCCACGTCTTCCTAAAAACACCTTATCTGCCTTTACACCTGAAATAACTCAGCATTAATTGCATTTCGATGGCATGTTAGTCACTTCTCCCGAGTAACAAGTGATAGAGTAAGAGGAAATGGGCTCGAGAGGCACCAGGCGAGGTTTGGGTTGGACATTCTATAAATAGAAACAATTTCTTCCCCAAAAGCATTGTCAAAGCCTGGCCCAGGCTGCCCAGGACAATGGTGGAGTCCCCATCCCTGGAGGGGTTTCAAAGCTGTGTAGGTGAGGTGCTGAGGGACAGGATTTAGTGGTGACCTGGCAGTGCGGGATTAGTGGCTGGACTCAATCATCTTAAAGGTCTTTTCCAACCAAAACGATTCTACACTTCTCCAATTAGAGTTTTCGTGGGCAGGGATAACTTTCTTGTCATAACATCAAAGACTCGGCTGCTGTTTCATCACTGTTCATGCTGTACTTCACATGCAGTCTCCCCTTTTCCTCACTGTTACATCATCAAGCATTTACTGTCTTGATTCTTGAGCTTCTGAAAGCCTTTGGCTTCAGGCCTGGAGCTGTGGGGTTCTGAGATTCTCCAGATGTGTGACACCGTCCATGCTCTGCTCACAGCGACCACCTCAGCAGCACAAGCACCTGGCGCAAGAGTGGAAAGCCCAGGCTACCAAATTTGTACCTCGGCCTGAAACAAAAAGCAGTTGCATCACTCAGAAGTCTTGTGGGGTTTTTACAAAATGACCCCTGACCAGTTCTCAAGTTGTCTCAGGACCTGGGTTTCCAGGCCCCTCAAGGACATCAGGAAGCAGCCACATATCAAGCATGCCTCAGAAGATTTCCTTCCTTCCCCCAAGCCCAGTTCTGTAAATTTACGAGATCAAAGCTCTGCAGGCACGCAATTTGTGTTTGCCCTTTGTTGTTGTTGGGTTTTTTCCTCTCTTTTCCTTCTTAATAAACAAGAGTGAGTTTGTTTCTTCCCTTTCTTCAGCTATTCCTTCCCGTTCTCTTCACCACTTGCCCTTTATGCCACAATTGTCTTTGTTGTCCTGAAGGACTTCATTGGCCATTCCAAGTTGGTTTATAATATTTCTGATGTTTCCTTCAAGGAAAAATCTGAGGAAATTTGACATTTCCTCAGCTGTAGACTTTTTTTTGGTCCTGTGCCTAGTACCACTGCAGGCACAACAGCAGTGCCATGGATAGCCTGGGTCTTAAAAGCCACCATGCTGCAACCACGAGGGAGGCAGTGTAAGATGCACTTAAAAATACAGTCAAGCAAAGACACAGTTTCAGTCCCATAAAGTCTTAATATTTTATTTATTTTACTTCATGTTGAACTTCCGTGGTAAAATTAACATTTCCAAATATCGTGTCTATTATTGTTCCAAAGGTCAGAAGTTTGTAGTGGTTGTTTGGCAGAACATGCTATCCTTCTTCAACTTCAGTACATCAAATATTATTTCCAGTAGTGTGGGAATCTTCTGAGATTCCTTGCCAGGAGCCCAAGTCAGATAAAAACTTCTCCTGAGTAACTGAAGAGAAGCAAATAAGAAAGGATTGAAACATGAATGTTTCTTTATTAACACTCCTGTTATTTGTTTGCCTTCATGTTTTTCAATAGAGATGTAATAGCAAATGAAGTTGTTGGTTGTTTTTTTTTCTTTACCAGCTCAGTTTACACTTAAAGATCATGTAAAAGAGTAGTTGACACTCCTTGAGTGGAGGTGAGCAGGAAAGAAGAACTTAATAGAGGCTGAGAATAAAAAGCAGAACTGAAATCTGTGCTTTTGACAGTCCTCATGGATCTGTAATTATTTATTCCTAATCCTACTTTTTAGAAGGTAAGTCTTTCTACCCACCTATTGTTGCTCTTCACCATTCTTGGTGTTCACCATTCCTACACTCAGCACTCTACATGGAAATAAAATCAGTAGCCTAAGAATTCATTTTTTCCCTTTTGAACACATTTTTTGGTGCCCACAGACATGCGTGGAGCAAGAGGGTAAGCAGAGGTCCTCAACAGGAACCAAAGTTGTTATCCAATTTAATTGTTTGCCTTAACTGACCTGCGAAACAAGACTTTCCTCTCTCCAAAAATACCTGAATTTGGGTAGATAATGGCTCTAATGGCTGCAATTATTCCAAGGGCGATTTTAGCTGTCAGGTTTAGTTCCCCAAATACCCGGGAAACAATGGAAACGAGTGTCAGGGTCCTAACCGCTCGCTGCTGTTACAGCCTGTGTCTCCCTGTGGTAAAACCTACGTAGTTAAACACAATTAAGAAGCTTTCACAAGTGAGTAATTTCAGGGCTGAGATTAAAGGATGTGGCCGAGCAGGATGCCTATTGTCTGTGAGGAGGGGAAAATCTGCTTCGCTTTTGTCTGTATTGTAACACTCTGCCCAAATGAAAGTATCCTTTCTTACTGCTTAGGTTTTTTTATCTGTTGAAAAACAGCACTGACGGTGGTTTCACATAGAAGTAGTGATGGTGCCTCGCTTTTTATCCAGCTGAGCTGCAATCTCAGGAGATTACATGCTTCTGTCTCCAACATCCGTGAATTGGAGTAGATCAGCTGAATGACAAAGTACATCTCCTCCTCCTGGTATGTTCCCTCAATTGTTCTGCCTCACTGACACTCCCAAACACGTCTTTTAATCTCACGCCTTTCACCACCATGTCCACATCCCAGATTCTTCAGGGTGAAACTCAACTTCCTCACCTCTCCCAGTGAGAGGAATGATATAGAATCGTCATCCACCGAAATACTTTGTACTTGGCGTTTTGTGTATTCTATCTATTTCTTATTCCCGTGAGTTTTATTGCAGCCTGGTGATTTCCTTTCCCTTGTTCTCCAATAGAACTGTTACATTATTGGGTTTGATTTCTCAGCTTTTGGGAAAGAAAAAAAAAAAAAAAGTCCCCTTCAGAGATTAATTCACATCGTTGGCACCGATTGCTAGCTAAGTGTGTGGCTAGCACTCTGCAAGGAAAGACGCACAAACTAATGCTCCGCCTGGCTACAGGGAAACAAAATGTTCTGGGATCCCTCAATGGGAAGAAGCTCTCCAGACTCTTTTACCATATATGCTTATTCTGCTGATTAACTTCCCGAGCAGGACGTGTTTGGGACAGTTCAGTAAACGTGTGAAATCGGAGAGGAAAAGGGATAATCAGTCATTGTGTGCGAGTGGGAAGTTTTTCCTTTCGCGGGGAAATGACATACTGGTGAATGGCCCAAGCTACCCAGAGAAGAACCCTGACCTCCTGTCTAGAACAGCTCCAAACTACAGTTTCTGAAGTTAAGTCCCAGGAAATGTGAGATGCCAAAGTTGAAGCAAGAAGGGAGTGGTTGTTTTGTCTTGCACCACTAATTTTGCTCCTTCTGAGGCAAAACTCCCCACTGCACACACTCCCAGAGCTTGAGGAGTGGGAAGGCACAGGGATGAAGCCTGTGAATTGTGACATCTTTATCTTTCTGCTCTATCAGAATGCAATTTTTAGAAGTAAATCCCCACCTTTGTTCTCCAGCTCAGGGCTAGCATGGCTTTCCTTCCACACACAGACCTTTCCTGAAGGGTAGACCTAGAAAGCCGTGTGCCTGCGAGCAATTACAGAGGTCACCGTGACAGTCACCCCCTTATTTTTCAGCCTTAATCAACAAGACTGGAACAAATGGGAAGCCTTTTTCAATGCTTTCTCTACTCCTGCTTCACCTTCAGTGGCAATTTGCCTTGCTTTTCATGTTCCCTGTCACACATCTCTGATGGTCTCTAATGTGCTGAGTGCTGGTGTGAATGTGCTGTGAATGCAGCGAGCCTTAAGATTGAAAGGTTTTAAGATTATATTAACATGCAGAGAGAGGAGGGTGACAAGCCCCAGCTGCTCCCTGGAGCAGACTGAACCACAGCTCTGGCTGGGGAGATTAACAATTCCCTACCTTTAGCTCCCAAGTGAGGGGAACATCTCTCAACTCAGGGCACTCAGGGATGTCCACAGCAAGGGCTTCATGGTGGAAATTTCGAAATAACAACTCTATCATGCTCGAGGATGTGTAGTGGGGTTAGGAACGTCCCACCCTGGGCCATCGTGTCGAGTAATTTCAGCCAGCTACGCTCCACCAGATAGATCAGTTCTGGAGTCCTCGTTCCCAAGTTAGGAGCAGTCTGCTAAAGCAACCAGTGAATTAGTTTATTTGCTCCTCATGTGCTATGAAAACAAAGACGTGCATTGACAGAGACTCTGAAAGTCGCCAGTGAGGACAGTGAAAGCTCTTTATATTGAAAGAGCGCTGGCTGCCCTGTGACACTTACGTGTATGTCCTCATCTACCTCATTTCCCTTCTATGTATCAAGAAGGACATTCCTCTCCCTTGCTGGCTGCTGAGTGACACAAAAGGTGCAAGTGAGGTGAGCAAAGGTCCATCCCGTGCCTGCCACCAGCCTGCTACAGAGTCTCCAAGCTTCATCAAGAGGGATCAGGGGTGGAAGAACTCCTGCCAAACCAGGCGGTCTGCCCCAGGCATCGTGTAGTGAACAACATTATCACAAGTGTCTGATAAAACAGAATAACACCTGACAAACACGTTCAAAATCATTATAAAATACCAGCTAAATTAAAAACAGCCACTTTGCCCAAAGGCAGAAGTTCTAGCCCCAAACAGACACACACTGTGCAATGGAACAGTTCTGTCTGAAGCAGGCTTTTATCAAGTGGTTTGTCTGTCTTCTGCTGGTTTATTTTCGCTAGGCACAACCTACAGATCCTTGATTCCAGCCCCAGCACTTTGCTGGCACGAGCTAAAAGAGCATATGGAACTGTCTAGATATTGGAGGTATCCAGCAACAGTATACAGATGTCCAAGCTCTAGCCTGAAAAAAATGAAAGCTTGGGGGTGGTGGAGGGGGGAACCTGCCCTGACAGGAGACAATCTGGAGTCTAGTGACTACCTATTTGCATTTTCTTTGTTGTTATAATCAAGTTTAAACTTCAGATGCGAGATTTTCTGCATTTTCATAAGAAATGGACCTATACCACAACAGAAACCTCATGTCAAAACCCATTGGAAAGAGGAAGGTGGGAAAAAGATTGAGCTGGGCACAGAGAAAGATGAAGATTTGGGGGGTGTGGGGGTGTGGAGGAAAGCCAAAGAAATCCCAGCCAAAAAGAAAAAACACTCTTGCTGTGGGAAGCTCCCCGGCAGTCAGCTGGCATCAGTAACCAATTCAGCATCTCTTACTCCAAACATTTGGAATCATAGAATCCTTGAGGCTGGAAAAGACCTTTAAGATCATCAAGTCCAACCATTAACCCAGCACTGCTAAGTCTGCTGCTAAACCATGTCCCTCAGTACCACATCTCCACAGCTTTTCAATCTCTTCAAGGATGGGAACTCCAGCACTGCCCTGGGCATCATGTTCCAGGGCTTGATAACCCTTTAGGGGAATAAATCATTCCTCATGTCCAACCTAAACCTGCCATGCTGCAACCTGAAGCTGTTTTGTATCGTCCTATCACTCATTACTTGGGAAAGAAGAGCAATCCCTACCTGGCTCCAACCCTCTTTCAGGGAGTTGTAGAGGGCAACAAGGCCTCCCCTCAGCCTTTTCCAGGCTAAACAACTGCAGTTCCCTTAGGTGCTCCTCACAAGACTTGTTCTTGAGACCCTTCACCAGCTTCATTGCTCTTCTCTGGATCTGCTCCAGTCTCTAAATGTCCTTCTTGGAGTGAGAAGCCCAAAACTTAGCCCATTATTTGAGGTGTAGCCTCACCACTGCCCAGTACAGGATGATCCCTGGCCTAGTCCTGCTGGCCCCACTCTTGCTGATCCAGGCCAGGATGCTGTTTGCCTTCTTGGCCACCTGGGCACACACTGGCTCATGTTCAGCTAGCTGCCAACCAACCACTTTAATGTCTCTTTCATTAATTTTTAGGGGCTGTTTAAGGTTGTACAACTCTGAGTTGCAAGATGATTTCACAAGCAGTGGGGATTTTGTGGCTGTGACCTGTTATAACCCGGAGTGCACAGGCAGTGGTGGTGTTTGTATTTTTCTACTGAGGAGCTATTTTCAGAGGCAGAGAGCCAGACACTTGCATAACTCAGTATTACCATTCCCTGTATCCATGACATTTGGAAGTGGACAACTCTTTGGCTGACAACGTTGAGCTGGTAAAAGAACAGGGCATGCCTGCAGAGAGGAGCCAGTTTAAATATGATGAAGATTAAAGTAAATAGGATTTCAGTCCTTCTTTTTAGGTAAGTGAAGTAATTCCCAGAGCATGTGGAGAAATAACAAACAACCTCTCTGCTGCCAAATAACAGGCCACCAGTCTAGACCTTTTCTTCACTGGCTAGATTAAGAAATTGTAAATAAACACCTGCTTTAAACAGCCACATACATGCTATTTATTTGTGAAATCCTACCAGAACCATTACAGCTTCTGAATCAAGACCAAGGCTGGAGAAAACTTCCAATTCTGACCATTTTTGTTGCTGCTGCAACCATGAGCATCACTCTCATAGCCAAACCCGGAACAAGCATTCGGGGAGCACCACAGCAGCTTTCCTCCCTAGGACGACCCAGGTCTGTGTTTGTGTTTCTCTTTGTGGCTATAAACTATAATTTGATTACAAAGAAATGTTGCACAGTTTAGCAGGCTCAGCTCAGGCCTGGGAGCCAGGAATGCTCGGTGAACTCATTGCAAAGCTATGTAGGCCAAAATTTGCTGTATCACCCTCTGCTTTTAGTCACATTTTGATGTTGTCGATCTGATTTCTCTGATGAGCAGAGAACAAACAGCTCCTGCTGACATTAGTGAGTTAACAAGTGCTCAGCTCCCCCAGGCTGGCAAACTGGGTCCCCTCGCACCGAAGCTGGGTGTCAGAGGCGGTTGCTTTTATCATCTGTCTCTGCACGATGACATACATCCATATTATTCCTTCTGATCTCTTCTCTGGCTTTTAATGACCCTCCAGAGCTAATGAGATGTTTAGTTCCCCCACCCAAGTATAGCCATATGGGTGAGATGGTATCAAGCAGCTCACTGAAACCATTGAATCTCAGGCATGCAGAATAGCCAGAAAGTTCCTGTTTTCAGCATGTGGGTTTTAGCCTTCAAATGCAGAAGCATAGGGCCTGCTCACATGATGTCAGCAGCATAAGAGAACAAACTGTCTTCTTCAGGCAAAATCCTCCCTATTTTTAACTTGAAAAAGTTCTGCAGATGACTCTTCTCCACTCGCTGTGGTTTTCCTCCCCTCCTTCCAGAGGCCCTGGCCCTACTAACATCACACTAAATCTGTATCATGGTGGATGTGATGGCAGGGNACCCTTAAACCAGCACAATCCACTGCAGCATCCCAGAGCCTATAGTGCCTCCTCACAGAACCACAGCATGGTAGGGGTTGGAAAGGATCTCTGGACATCATCCAGTCCAACCCCCCTGCTAAAGCAGGAGTACCCTCAGCAGGTTGCTCAGAATAACAATGCCCAGCTGGGTCTAAAAATCTCTCTAGAGAAGAAGACTCTACAACCTCTCTGGGCGGCCAGCGCCAGGGCTTCAGCATCCTCATACCAAAGTTTCTCCTCATGTTCAGGTGGAACCTCCTGGGTTCCAGTTTTTGCCTCTTGCCCCTTGTCCTGTCACTGGGCACCACCGACAAGGGTCTGTTCCCATCCTCTTGCCCCCCACCTCTTAGCTCTTGCTGAGCATCGATCAGATGCCCTCTCAGGCTGCTCATCTGCAAGCTTAACAGCCCCAGGGCTCTCAGCCTTTGCTTCTCACAGAGAAGCTCCAGGCCCCTCAGCATCTTCGCAGCCTCAACTGGCTTCTCTCCAGCAGTTCATTCTCTCTGAGGAGGCCAGAACTGGACACAATATTCTTCCCATAGCCCAGAAGCTCTCCTACAGTGGACAGACAGCTGAGATACTCTGATGACCCTCAGGCTCTCTTTTACCTTCACTCATCAAAAAAAGCTAAGACTTCCAGGGACAATGTCCATCCTTCCCTAGGTGCAGGGGAAGGACACAAGTGCAGACCAGGGAGGAATGGCCTTGCTGGGCATGGGGCTGAGCTAAAGGTATACCACCAGTTAGACTCCTCCTGGAAGACCTGCTCACTTCTTTCAGCACACCACATGGAGAGGAATCATTGCTGCAAACTCTGTCATCCCACACCAAGGTTTTGAGCATCTCCTAGGAGGGATTTCACCCACGAAGGGAGGACATGCCTAAAATACAACAAATCCTGGAGTCTCCGTGGTGGTGGCCAAGGGACATGTTGGGGGAGAGAGAAGCATTGCTCCATCCTGTGCTTTTCAAGTAGATGATGGCGCTGGCTGATTTTTTAAATGCTCAAAGTGCACCCATTGACAGCCTTCCCTGCATGAAAGGAAGCCTTGTGTAGGAAGCACGGGAAGAGTTTCCTTTACTACGGCTTGTAGGCAGCCAAGGAAATAAAAGCAGAAGAGCAGCTGGATGAAGGTCAGATGATCCTGTGAATCATGTGCTGATGCAACTCATGGAGAGCACCGCCCAAGCAGCTGCCACCTAAGCACACAGATAGCACTCACCTGCCGGCACTTACCCCACATGGAAGGGATTTCTCTTGCTCAGAGCGGAGTGGGCTACTTCTCTTGGGGTTCTTACCAAGATGCTGGGAATTTAAAAGTCAGGGAAAGAGCGATTGGGTAGGACAGCAGTGATGATACTGAGGCAGAAGTGGTTTCTTGAGGTTTTCAGACATTTCACTCCACTTAGGTGAAAGTTGAGATGCAAACTTTCCCCAGTCTGAAATACCAAAGGGGTGAGGGAGGCTGGTGTTAGGGTGTGGGCAGAGCAGTGTCTGGAAACATTTGCAATTTCCATTCAAAAGAGGAACACAATCGTTCAGTCCGCTGCTAAACCACATCCCTCAGCACCACATTTACATGGCTTTGAAATCCCTTCAGGCATGAGGACTTCACCGCTGCTCTGGGCAGCCTGTGCCAGTGCTTGACAACACTTTCCATGAAGAGCTTGTTCCTCGTGTCCAACCTAAACCTGCCCTGATTCAACTAGAGGCTGTTTCCTCTTATCCCATCACTTGTTCCCTGGGAGAACAGACCAACACCCATCTCACTCCAACCTTCTTTCAGGGAGTTGGAGAGAGCAATGAGGTCTCCCCTCAGCTTTGCTTTCTTGAGGCTAAACAACCCCAGTTCCCTCAGCCACTCCTCACCAGCCCCATTCTCCAGACCCTTCACCAGCTTCATTGGCCTTCCCTAGACCCATTCCATCACTCGTAGTGAGGGGCCCAAAAATGAACCCAGTATCTGAGGCGTAGCCTTTACCAGTGCTACTCTCAGTGCAGTACCAGTGTGCTAAAAGCCATGGATAGTACCAGCAGATCTCTCAGCATCTGAACTTTCCAAGCTGTTTTAGTGACTGATGTTTCTCTCAGAGCTTTGGCCAGTGGGCAGATTCTTTCCATAGAGGTCTGCATTGCCTTTAAACAGTTGGGTTTCATTGCTGCTTTTATCCCAGGTGAAATTGCCTTTGCAGAAGAAGTTTGTACAAACAGCTGCTGTAGTAGTTGCTGGTTTGTGAGCTACTAATTGGATCTATCTCCAGGAGGGTATTACGAATGTGCTGCCCTTTGTAAAGGTATCAAGAGAAATGGAAACAGATTCTGGGCTTGCAGTCAAGGAGTCCTTGAGGTAGCAGGAACCACCCCAGAGGTTTTTCCAGATGTGGTCTGAAAAAAGGATACACACAGAAATGGTAAAGAATCTGCAACCAAAAATGGCAGTAAAAATATCATGATAAAAGAAACAAGAAAGCAGAGCCCAGCAGAAAGCTGTCCCCTGGATAGGCATCACCAGTAGCTACAGAAGTATCTCCAGGGGTCTGGCACTGACTAAGTGGGTGGAGACATGTTCCAGAGACCCCACAGACCTGGAAGTGTGGTGATGGTTGCACAGAGCGATGGTGGTCCCTCGGATGGAAGCATCGGTAACAGCACGGGCAAGGAGGGGGTTACAGTTGTGCTGGCAGAAGTCTTTTCCTGGCTGAGATAGCAAGGCCACCACATGCTCCAGTAATGATGCTCAGCTGCCTCTTTAGCTGACAGCCCGAACAGGAAACAGCCGACTCACAAATTAATTAGAAACGCTTAATGAGCTCCCATGCTTTGACTGCAAGTGACGAGGGTGGAGGACAGGCACTGCCGATGGAACACGTTTCCTGTAAAGCTGCCTGCGATGGACACCTGAAGGAGAGAGGGAATTTACCCCTACTTCTGAGGCTGCTCTTGTGCTGGACAAATCTCCTGTGGGGTCCTGCCCAGCTGCCCGAGCTGGTGCTTCTTTCACATAGCAAAGGGTGACCTGCCTGTCCTGGTTTGAGTTGCACCAGAGCTGAATCTGCTCAGATATTTGACTTCTCAGCTCAGGCTCTGCTCACTGAGGCACTTGCTGCAGCTCAGGGCAGGTTTGCACAGCCAGGCACTGCTGCTAGCAGGGAGAAGCTGATGAGGAGAGATCCTGCCAAGAGCTGGGGTGCAGAAAGGCTCTGCCTGAGACTTGCTCCTGTGTGGACCAAGGGCACTGCCACAGCTCGTGCCCCACCGTGGGGTGCAGAAAATCAGAGGTTGCACCTGCAGAGAGGATTGGACAGGACAGGTGACCCTTAGCTGCCCAAAAAGGGATTGCATCCCATAGATGGCATTTTCAGGAGCAAGCTGAGGGATCACCAGGGTCAAGCTTCTTCACTGGCTGGTGTTCCAGGAGGACTCCATCCCTTCTGCCTTTGATCCTGATCCATGTGTTCCTGAAAACAGTTCCAGAATCCAGCTTCTGAATCTCGTTCCTATCTACTGCTGAGTCCAGACTGGGACTTGCCCAGTGCCTGCCCCCAGCATCAGTGGTGCAGGGGTGACATTGCCATCAGGGGTTGGGTTCCATATCAGTTTGTGTCTCTTTGTCTCTATTTCATTGGATTGTTCTCATTCCCATGTTTAGTTTCTTTCCTACCCCATTGCTCTCCCTCCTTTCTTCCCTTTCTCTTCCCTTCAGGAAGCAGGGTGGCTTCAGAGAAGAGAGTGCCTGTCACTCATATGGTGGCCAGCCCAGCCCTTATCATTGACACCTACCTCAGGAACTTGCCATGCCATGGGGTCAGCAGCTTTCCAGTGAGCAAGCCTGGTTAAAACCAGTCCCAAGTCCCAACTGCCGACCCAACACCACCATGCCCACTAAATCATGTCCTCAAGTACCATGTCCACACATTTCTTGAACACCTCCAGGGATGGTGACTGCACCACCTCCCTGGGCAGCCTGTGCCAATTCCTGACCACTCTTGCAGGAAAGAAGTTGCTTCTAATGTCCAACCTAAACCTCCCTTGTGCAACTTGAAGCCATTTCCTCTTGTCCTATCCTGATACTAAGGAGAAGAGACCAACTCCCACCTCACTTCAACCTCCTCTCAGGGACTTGTAGACAGCAATGAGGTCTCCTCTCAACTGAGTCTCTAACCCAAGTTATATTTAGGTTAAGGACTATTCCCTCCCTAAAACCAGGAGTTGTGAAGAGCTGTGAAGAGCTGCAGTTGCTTGGAATCAATGAGACTTCCCACCTATCCAGAACTCATGGCCCTCAACTTTAACACTGAATCACTTCAAGCTCATGGTTCTTCAAAACCCACGTTTGTGTCCATGGCAGGAGTCTGCTTTTCACTAACCTATACTTTCAGAAATGGTTCTCAGAAATGGTATTTGGAAGCCTCCATTTGCCTCGGGGTTGATGGCTTTTACAGCCCAAGCAGCTCCAGAACGACGTCAGCTGCAGTGACAGAGATCCAGACCTCTCTTTAAACTGCTGGAGCTGCAGAAGGCAAAACAAGCCTGGAGAAGATCGAGCGCTCATTAATTACTGCGGCACAAGCGGCACAGCTGTAATTATCCTGCTCGCCTGGAATGGCTCCTGCAAATTCTGTCAGTCAGGATGGTAATAGATGGAAGCAGGAGGCCTTCTTCTCCCTCCTCTTTGTGGTGGTGATCAAAATTAGACGAGATTTGTAGTTACAGCTGCTATTAATAAATCTGATCCTTGGAAATTTGGTAATTTCTTAGGATTCAGTGCACTCAATAAGCTTATGAAAAATGTAATTGCTCATGGCTGTAATTTGGAAGCAATTACAGCAGAATTGCTGAATGTAGGCTTCCTAAAACCATCAAAGTTCTCCAAAGTGAAAAGCATCTCTGGCAGGAAAATCAAGAACACAAATCCATTGGTACCCCCTTCCCCAAAGTCACTGTTGGCAACACCTTTGCAGCCATATTCGTAGAATGGTTTGAGTTGGAAGGCACCTTCAAGATCATGCAGTTCCAACCCCCCTGCCATGGGCAGGGACACCTCTCACTAGCCCAGGTTGCTCAAGGCCTCATGCACCTTGGCCTCGAACACCTCCAGGGATGGGGCATCCGCAGCCTCCCTAAGCAACCTGTGCCAGTGTCGCACCACCCTCACTGCAAAGAATTTCTTTCACAGTCCCCACATCAGAGCTCTTAAGCTGGGACCTTTACTCAGTGGTCCAAGTGAGTGCTGACCAAGTGACATGCTGTGATCACCCTGTGCCTTCCAATATTTGAAGCAGGCTACAGGGGAGCTGGAGAGGGACTTCTTACAAGAGCATGGAGTGACAGGACAAGGGGTAATGGCTTCAAACTGGAAGAAGCTGGGTTAAACATTAGGAGGAAATTCTTCTCTTTGAGGGTGGTGAGACACTGGAACAGATAGTCCAGAGAAGCTGTTGAGGCTCCAAGCCTGGAAGTGTTCAAGATCAGGCATTGACCAACCTGGTTTGTTAGGAGGTGTCCCTGCCCATGGCAGAGTGTTGGAACCAGATAATCTTGAAGGTCCCTTCCAACCCAAACCAGTCTGTGATTCTATGATTCTGTGAGGACTTAGGCTTTGCCTCTGTGCTGGCTCTGGGCTGTTGTTTATAAACCACTTCTGTTCTGGTAACTTCAGTGGAAACATTCTAGAAATTCATTCTGTTAGCCAAGAAAAGTAAAGGAACATACATTTAGGAAGCAAGATGTTGGTTTCTCTCACCCATCTTTCTCAGCTCGACTCCACACACACCTATCACAAACAGCAGTTTAATTTCCTACACCCCTCAGTGTCCCAGCCAGCACCTACATGTTTCAGAGCTGTGGCTTCAGCCCATCCTCCTTCAGAAGAAAATACCAAGAGCAGCCCTGCGTTTTGTGCATCTCAACTGTTCCAGCACAGCAGAGCCACAATGGGACATCACCACCACATCCCACACCCCCTCAGTGGTTTTCTTTAAGCAAAAAGTTGGGTCTGTCCCACCAGAACTCATGCTAAGGAGTCAATGAAGGAGAAAAAGCAAGTTCCAGATTAAACAGACACTCTGGTTACGGTGGTTGGGAACAGAACAGCAAAAGCAGCCAGAGACATGGTGGTCACAGAATGTTCCTCTCTCTCAGTGGTTTAGAAAGCATAGGACAGATGAAATCTTGAAACAAAACCCCACCATCATTGAACATCTTTATGGGCCCAGAGATGGTCCCAGCCTCTGGCATTTGCAGCACCACGGGGGCTCTCCTGGTCCTGGCCCTAGGGTTCCTGGGGTACAAGAGCTGTGGTCTGCATCCAACCAAGTGGCTCCCTCTTGTTCATTTTGTAATGGGGAAGAGATGAGCCAGGGCAGAACAGTCCCCTCCTGCCACCCCCTCCCTGAGACAGCAAGAGCTGGATGCTTTTCTTGGTCTACAACTTCATCTCTGAGAAGACACATCCACAGAAAAACTGTTAGTAGGGGAGCGAGTCCTTAAGGAAACCAAGAGCAAACAGAAAGCCCAAAGGTGATGAGGGAGCAAGGGGTAGATCACCCCAACACCCCCCACCAGCACCTGGACTGGTGGCTTCTCTCCCTGCCCAGGGTTTGGCTGGAGATGGGGCACAGGTAGAGCAGCTGTGTCACAAGAACCAGGCAGATGCTCATCTCCTGTGCTGCTTTTGAAACCCAGCACCAACCTTCAGCCCAAACACTTCCTTTGGGGTGGCAGGGTAAGGACCAGATGGCTGGTCCAGGATGCCTCATTGATGCCAAACAGCAGCAGAGCTCCACCATCCTTCCCAGATCTGCCCAAGAGTCAGATTCCTCACCCTGGGGGTGTTTGAGCAACCAAAGAGATGGCCAGATCTATTGCAGAGCTACAGTATGGACTTCTGGTGGAAATTCAACCTGGAAAAGAGTGAGTGTCTGCTCCTGACTGGAGCATCCAAACCCCAACAGGAAGAAGTCACACAGCAGGGCTTGCCTCACAAGCCACCAGGGCTGGTTCTTCAGCCCCGAGCCTGCTGAACTGTGAGGCTGCCAGGGGTGCTGATGGGCTGGACCCGTGGCACAAGCTGCCCTGCCCAAGGACCAGCCACGCTGGGCTTGCTCAAGCCCACAGAGGTTTTGAGCAATGGGGACCAGGCAGAGGAAGTGACCATGTGCTGGCCCTCAGCTGACGTGCACTGATGTCACAGCCTGTGCCACCCTGCTGTGGCTCTGAGCTCCTTCAGGAGATAGGATCTTGCGGCAGAGGCAGCAACAAGGGGCTGCTGCCAGGTGCCTCACCACCGCTTGTGATGTAGCCTTTCCTTCAGCAGTAACGCCTCAGACCTCAGGACCAGCTGTGTGCTGTCATCTGCCCACCTTCTGCACCTTTTCCTGCTGCTCAGCAGCTACCAGGGACTGTCATGAAGACCTCCTGGGCCCCGGCGCGGCAGGTTCTCAGGAGCGCAGCTGAAGGCAGGAGCTGAGACGGTGGCTCCCACCCCAGGAGCAGATGTCTTCAAGCTCCAGCTGGGAGCAAACAGCTGGAACAGGAAGAAGTTTAGAAATCAAATTCTGCTGCTGTACAAATATTTTCCGTAATGAAAACAAACAAAGACCCGGCAGGAACATGCTGCCTCCCGCTACTGCACTTCCCGGGAGCAGACGGGCTGTAAGGCAGCAGAGGACCTGCGGGGGACGCAGGCAGGTGACAGCACACGAAGCTCTTCATTTCCAGAGGTCACACGATGTGTCCAGCCTTGCAGGACGGCCGGCAGGCATTGCTGAGACAAAAGAAGCTGCCCAGCAGTGGTCCTCTGGGGGAGAGGAGAGCCACAGCAGCCATCCGACAGACAGCCCCTCCTGCCCCTCCTCCTCAGCCCATTCCGCGGGGATCCGCAGCTCCAAGAGAAGCTCTATCTTGGTGCTTTCTCTGCTGGGCAAGGCAGGAGCAGCACAGAATGGCAATGAGGCTGGTGAGGGGTCTTGAAGTCCTATGAGGAGCAGCTGAGGGAACTGGGGTTGTTCAGCCTGGAGAAAAGAAGGCTAAAGGGTGACCTTCTGGCTCTCTACAACTCCCTGAGAGGAGGTTGGAGCCAGGTGAATGTTGGTCTCTTCTCTCTAATGACAAGTGATAGGACAAGAGGAAACAGCCTCGGGTTGTACCAGGGGAGGTTCAGGTTGGATATTAGGAAAAAATTCTTCCCAGCAAGGGTTCTCAGGCACTAGAACAGGCTGCCCAGGGAGTGGAGTCACCTTCCCTGGAGGTGTTTAGAAGATGTTTGGATGAGGAGCTTAGGTCTCACAGTTGTGCATGGGGAGATGTTAGATGAGGGTTGGACTCGATGATCTTAAGGCTGTTTCCAACCAGGCGATTCTTCCATGATTCTGTGACCTCAGCGTGGTGCTGAGCTGCATGCCCTGCAGGGAGGCTGGCAGAGCTGGCACAGCACAGCTGAAGCCTGGAGGAGATAAATTTAACTGGATAGGTTTGTGCTGGAACCGGATCCCGGTGCAGCAGTTAACCCCTGCTTTGCTGGGTGGGAGCTGTGCAGTAGTGCAGCTCTGCTTCTAGTGTGAACCTCATCCAAACACTGTTCCTCTTCCTCCTCCTTTCACCCCAGGAGGCAGCAGAACTTGCTGGGGAACCAGGGGACACCTTTATTCCTGACCCCCTGGGGAGGGGGAGAACGAGCCACCCCGTCGGGGAGACCCCAGCACATCAGGCACAGCCAATTCACCTTCTAACTCCTCGGCTGGGAGAGGTCTCAAAGCAAAGCCCACGTTGCCAGGGAACCAGGCTCCGCTCTAGCAGCCTGGATGGATGCCACCAGTGTGGTTCTCCAGCTGTCAAAGCTGGAAAGCACCAATTTCAGCAAAGCAGCATCCCCAGCAAGGCTGCCAGCCCGAGCTGTGTTTAGGTTTGCCTGTAGCAACAGCAGAGGTGATGTTTTTGTACAGGAGCAGGACAGGAAGGTCACCCCGGCAGTGCGTGGAGCCCGTAACTGCTCCTGCAGCCCATGACAGGTGCAAGGGGCCAGCTGGAACAGAATGTGCACCCTGCACGCATCAACAGAGGCCTCGGCACCTTCGGCACAGCCACAGCTCAGAGGCCTCCAGACTGCGTGCTCGTTTCTAACCCCCGAGCCCACTGTTTGTAAGCGATAAATGTTTGAAGGCACTTTTGCAGCCAGAGGAGAGCCCAACGTTGGTTCAGCAGCGAGCTGCTGAGGAGCTCTGTGCATTCGTGCAGCCACCAGCGACACGGCGACTTGCACCCTGCCTTGTGGGCCCAGACATTGTCCTGTGGTTACCCTGCAGCAAGCTGCACAACACATCATAGGATAACCATAGGATTGTTGGGGTTGGAAAACTCCTCTAAGATCATCAAGTCCACCACGGCCACTAAACCACGTCCTGAAGTGCCATGTCTGCATGTTTCTTGGACACTTTCAGGGATGGTGACCCCACCACATCCCTGGGCAGCCTGTTCCAGGGCTGGTCTGCGGCCCCTCGTGCTAAGGGCATGAGGGATGAAAGGCTGTAGCACTCAGGTGCCCATGGCTTGCTTCCCTGCCTGTGCCCAGGCAGAAGTGAGTTCAGCTTTGCCCTTTGCCTCAGAAAGATGAAGGGCAGTGTAGAAAAGGGGCAACAGCACATCGAAAAGGTTGCCTGGCCAGTGCTGTGTGCCCAGAGAGGTAAGCAGGAGAGATAATCAGCTGTGGGCAGATCAGCACTTTCTGGATGCTGCAGTGATTGTTCTGCTGACACCATCGCTGGCCAGACACCCCCAGACACATGATGACAGCTCACCTCGGGCATCCCGTCAGGACACCTCATGACCATCTAACTCCAGCAACACAAAATTCTCTGCCCTCCATGAGGTACCCTCAGCCTGCCCAGTCCCAGCCTGGCCTGGCAGCCCACCGAAAGCGGCTGTGCACCGCTGTGTGTCACCAGCGCCCCACGGCAGAGTCCCCCTGCCCGGGCTGCAGCACCGGCACCAGCCCCGACGGGACCTGCCGGCTCCACGCTGCGCTGCAGCCCAGCCTCGGGGCTGCCCACTCGACACCTCCACCTGCTGTGGGCTCGCAGGCTCTGCCTCTGGAATCCGGCGCGGCACAGCAACAACAGGCCAGGCAATAAACCCCTGCGCACTCCTTAAAAGGCAACCGAACCTCTGCCGATTGCTTCTGCATCGCCTCAGCCGCTCCGAGCACTCAGCCAGCAGAGACAGAACTACAGAATTGTTTTGGTTGGAAGAGACCCTTAAGATCATCAGCTCCAATTATTAACCAAATAATAGCAAGCCTGCTGCAAAACCACATCCCTCACCACCACATCCAAACAGCTTGAAACTCCTCCAGGGATGGGGACTCCACCACTGCACTTGTCAGCCTGGTCCGGGGCTTGAATCATAGAATGGTGCAGGCTGGAAGAGGACCTCCAAAGGTCATCCAGTCCAACCTCTACCTACAGCCAGCAGGGACATCCTCAACTAGATCAGGCTGCCTAGAGCCCTGTTGAGCCTCAGCTTGAATATCTCGAGGGAAGTGGCCTCAACCACCTCCCTGGGCAACCTGTTCCAGTGTTCCACCACTCTCACAGGGCTTGACAACCCTTTTGGGGAAGAAACTGTTCCTCATGTCCAACCTAAGCCATTTCCTCTTGTCCTATCACTTGTTAACCTATCACTTGTTGCCTCCTCTCAGTAAGTTGCAGAGGACAATCAGCTCTTCCCCTCAGCCTTCTCCAGACTAAACACCCCCAGTTCCCTCAGCTGCTCCTCACCAGCCCTGTTCTCCAGACCCCTCACCAGCTTTGCGGCCCTTCTCTGGACCTGCTCCAGCACTTCAGTATCCTCCTTGGAAGTGAGTGGCCCAAAACTGAACCCAGTACTCAAGGTGCAGCCTCACCAGTGCTGAGCAGAGGAGGAGAGCTGGGAAGAGTTGCAGATGATGCAGCAACCAACATAACTGTACTGCAAGTACAAAAAGCAGACACAAAAGGTCCCAGCAGTAAATTGACAGCCTGTATTTATTGCACAAATTTCCCCTAAAACTGGGAATGGTTATTATAATACAAGTGCACATCTTGGGAAATATATATATATACAAAACCAGAAGAGAGAACAAGTATGTACAGTTTACCCAGCATTTTACAAGTACCACCATCTAAATAATTTAGAGAAAAGAAAAAAAACAAACAAACAAACCAAAATTGTCATAAAACATCCAGAACAAACTAAGAGGGAAAAGACAGGCGAGGTGCAAAATCCTTTCCTTTCAATGTTGGTTGTTCTTAGCAGCCCAGTGTTTGCCAATTGCAACAAAAAGAGATTTTGGTTGGGTTTTGGGTTTTTTTTGTGCCTGGTGCACTTCAGTTTTCAGCCAGCAAATTAAGACCTTAATGGCAATCAGTAAGGGTGGAGGAATCAAAAGTTAGGTTTCTAGTCAAGGAAAACAATCATGGCATCCTTCACCAGGCCTGGAAAAGATCCCTTTTTGTATCATTTAAACACACAGACAGACGTACCACACAGTTCTGTACCCAAGAGAAGTGAGCTGACAGAAAAGGTTCCTCCTGTCAGGAGTTTGAGTGCAATCTGAGCACGGAGAAGCCACATCCATGGCACTGACTAACACACTATGGGGACAGGGTCTGCTTGGCAAGGGACAGCAGAGAAGGATGGCACCAAACAGCCACCTGCATTTCCTCACCTTGATACTAACTCCAAGCTGGAGCCTCTCTGGGCCCTTGGGAGCCAAACCTGTTTCAAAGCAGTACCCACAACTCACCTAGCAGTGGTTACCTGGAGGAGAACAGAGAGTTTTCCTGTACGGATCGCCACAGGCACAAGCCTGGGTGGTGGCAGGATGAGGGTGCAGCACTGCCCAGCTCTTTGGCCATGTGCTATGGATGAGCCCACACAAGGGATTTCCTCAGAGAAGGGCAGGAAAGTGTCCTTGGGGTTCCACCACACCAACAGCTCTGACATCACAACTACAAATCCAGTACAAGGGTCAGAACTGGAACTGTTTGCTGCCCAACATATCATAGCCAAGAGTTAAGAATTCATCTTCTGAGCTCCATCCCAGGTTTCACTAAAAATGTGTTTACACAGCTGGGCCCACCCTGTCCTGTGCTCATCCCAAAAGCCAGGTGTAATCTAGCTGTGGGGTGAAGGAAGGGTGTTGGAAGAACATCTCATCTAAGGGCTTCCTTAGATGAGATATCAAACAAGGTTCTCCCCTGCAGCAGTCAGCACTCAGAGACAAAAGAGTTTCCAATGGCACTGCCTCTACCAGCCTTGGGTTCTCTCACTAACACAGACTCAGTCCTGGGAGGGAAGGGGTGGGTTAGCCATGTAGATTCTCTCTGAACAGAGTCTGGAGTTATGAGAGGTCAGACATTACTGAAAAACCACCCTGGGTGAAAAATTCTGGCTCTAGGGAGGGAGGGGGTCTGCTGTCAGCAGCAAAGGGGGTGGGGATCTCTCCTATTGTTTTGAAGCTTGTTAAAATAGAGCTGTGTCTAAAATAACTGCACGAAGAAGGGCAGGAGTGTGGGACTAGCAAAAGGGTGATTAGAGAGAGATGTATTTATAGAAGTGTTCAGAGAGCTGAGCCACCAAGCCAGCAGAGATCTCCTCCTTCTCTGGAGGACCCAGGAATTTCAACGTACAGGACGTCGCCGATGAAAACGGAACCTGTAAGTCGGCACGGGGAACCGGCTGCTAGGACAGAGGACGTGGAGAAAAGCCTGTGGTGAAGTGTCCAGTTAAACTGAGGTAGTAGAGCCTTTGAAAACATGATCCACCTCCCACTGCCTGCATACATCACTGACACCAGCCTGGGGCCATCAGCTGTGGGGACAGCTGTTGTGTGTGCAGTGACACAACGGGGATGGCTGAGTAAAGGAGAAAGGCTGAGAAGGAAATAAACAAACATTTTCTGCTGGTAGTTACACAAGTGAGTAGAAAAGGGCTGAGAGTCATCTGTGACATGGGGAGAGCTGTCCAAAACCCAATTCTGCTGTTACTATCCTGTAGTGCAGTCAAGGTCAGGGTTGTGTAGAACGGTTTTACAAAAGGTATCAATTAGTCACCTGAGTGATGAGGGGCACTAGCCTGGTCACGTCCTCCGCAGTGCTTTGGTACAGCTATTTCTAGCAGGTTATCTCAATGGCTGGCTGACTGCTGTCCAGAAGAGGACACACAGGATGGTGCAAGGAACACGGCAGACCATAACAAAGTGAAGAGGTAATGGTCACAGCGCTCGGGGGATCCCGTGGGGAAACTGTGGCCAACGCTCTCCCGAGTTTGCTTCTTACCATTGGGATTAGCTTGTGGAAGAAAAGCATCACGTAGTATAAAGCAACATGAGAACATTAGAAACATTTAATACTGGTTACAACACCCGGCCAAGGAGGAGAATCTCCGCTGCTAGCTTGTCTGCTGGCCTCTCCCTCCCTCCTCCCTGTCCCTCCCCATGCCCCCGCGCTTCCCTCTCCCCAGGAGAACGATCATAAATAAATTTCAGAGCTGTCATTAAGAAGCTTTGTACAAAACAACCCAACCCCCCTGCCCTCCGCCCCAACCCCAGCCCTGCTCTGCCTCTGGGAAGTATCCAGACTCTGACTAGGACGTGAAAAAGTAGAAGAAGTTGTTTACAAATCATCGCGGTGCAAGAGCGATGGATCTGAGTGGGGTCCCAACCAGTGGAAGCCAGTCTGAAGCCAGCTGCTGCACTCTTGGGTGAGATTCATAACTGGTGAGCAGCAGGGATGTCTCAAAGCAGTTCTCCCTGTGCTCCCCAGTACAAATGACAGTCAGCCACTGTGGCAGAAAGTGGTAAAAAACCCTCAAATCGTTCCTTTCCTGTGGCTGAACTCCTGGGCTTGCTCCTTCTTTGTTCCTTTCTCCATCCTGCTTTAGAAACGACCAAGCTGGAGAGGAGAAGTCTCCAAATGTTTGCAGGAGGTGCAGTCACATACAGAGGTGCTGCAGCTCAGCGGGCAGTCTGGTTTAGTTGCTTCCAGGAGAAAGAAGCCAGAACAAGCTGTCTTCCACTTTGTTTCCAGAGGGGAGAAAGAGTCAACGTCTGTGGCCTCTGGCACTTTAAAGAAGTATCTGGGCAACATACGGAGAGTGAGTGCTTGCTACAGCTGCCAGTAAGGGGAGGTCGCTGGATTCGATCCTGGAAGGAAGCAGAAGTCACATTTAACCCAACCCAAACCCTAGCTGGGCTGAACATGTGCCTGAGGAGCCACATTGCCAGCTGAAGCCCAAGGCTGTGCCTAGGCCCTGAGTGCACACAGCTGTGAGGGGCAGGGTGGTCCTCAGGCATCAGAGAATCAGAATGCTTTGGGTTGGAAGGGACACTTTAAAGGCCATCTCGGCCACCCCCCCTGCAGTCAGCAGGGACCTCTGCAGCACAGGAGGTTCCACCTCAACACAAGAGGGAACTTCTTTACTGGCACAGGCTCCCTAGAGAGGCTGTGGAGTCTCCTTCTCTGGAGACTTTCACGGCCTGTCTGGATGTGTTCCTCTGTGCCCTCAGCTAGACTGTCTGGTCCTGCTCTGGCAGGGGGGTTGGACTCGATGATCTCTTTGGGTCCCTGACATCCTGTGAGCCTGTGAACTGGAGCAGGTTGCTCAGAGCGCCAAACAACCTCACCTGGAATGGTTGCAGGGATGGGGCATCTCCCATCCCTCTGGGCAACCTGAGCCAGGGTCTCACCACCCTCAGTGGAAAAAATGTCTTCCTTCTCTTCAGGCTAAATCTCCCTCTTTTAGACTAAACTATCACCCTTTGTCCTGTCACAACAGGCCCTGCTCAAAAGTCCATCCCTAGCTTTTTGATTGCCCCCTGAAAGGCCACCAGAAGGTCTGCCTGGAGCCTTCTCTTCTCCAGGCTGAACAACCCCAGCCCTCTCAGCAGCAGAGGGCTTCCAGCCCTGGACTCTGTGAGTAACACAGCAGCTGAGTGTGCTGCTCCCCTCTCTTCCAGTTGGGCTACAGGCTGCAGCCACCAGATTGTTTCCAGCACCCCCTCCAGCCACGCCTGCTCCTGCTGAGGAGCGACAGCTCTGCCCTGTCAGCACTGCCTCAGCTCCTACCTGCCTGGCTGGGGTTTTTCTCATACAGCCAGAAAACTAGTGGGGAGGCAGATGGAGGAAGGGAAAGCAGCAGATTCCTTCCTTGCCTCCAAGCAAAAGGAGCAGTGTTGGGGGACAAAGCAGGAGCACAGGGCTATGCTGAGCTGTATAAAACTGTATAAGCTTTTGTATGTATGTAAGAGTTTGTACATAAATGGGTATAAGCTGGAGCCCAGGAAGGACACCGTGGGACTAGCACTAGTCCTTACCGTGAGGACACACGTCTTTGCTGTAAGGGTGCTGTAGCCCTGGAGCAGGCTGCTCAGAGAGGTGGTGGAGTCTCCTCCAGACACTTCCAAGACCCATCTGGACGCATTCCTGTGTGATGTGCCCTAGGTGATACTGTTTTGGCTTGGGGGTTGACCTCAGTGATTTCCAAAGGGCACTTCAAATCCCTACCATTCTGTGACTCTGTGAACTATCTCTGCAGCTAGCAGGGAAGCCCTGGCACCGTGCTGCAGCTGCTGTCCCCATCTCCAGCTCCACATGCTCTGTGTGCCTTCCTGCTCACCCAGTACCCCTCTGCAGCAGAAGACAGGCAGAGTCTTCCTATAAACACCCCTGAAATAGCTTCCCTGACTGTTCCCCACACCCACAGGGAGGCATCCTGTGCCTTATGTGACACAGAGGGTGTTTGCTGACATCTAGGGAAAGTCAGCCTGGAGGAATCAGGTGCCACATGTTGCTCAGTGATGACTTGCTGACTAAGGAGGGAGTCAGATAAGCTCTGGAGTTCTAAGCCCACCCTCCTGCCCAAAGAGAAGAAAGGAAGGCTCAGAGAATGGTAGGGGTTGGAAGAGACCTCTGGAGATCATCTAGTCCAACCCTTCTGCCAAGGCAGGTTCACCTAAAGAAGGTCACACAGGAAACCATCCCAGAGAGTTTTGAATGACTCCAGAGATTGAGACTCAGCACCTCTCTGGGCAGCCTGATCCACGGCTCCATCACCCTTAAATTAAAGAAGTTCCTCCTCAGGTTTAGATGGAACTTCTTATGTTCAATGAGGCTGTGCCCATTAGCCCTTGTCCTGTCACTGGGCATCACTGAAAAAAGGCTGGTCCCATCCTGTTGACACCCACCCTTCAAGTATTGATTTGTTTTGGTGCTGATCAGTCTGCTCTTTTCCAGACTGAACAGCCCCAATTCTCTCAGCCCTTCCTTAGAAGAGAGATGTTCCAGTCCTGTCAGCATCTCTGTAGCCCCCAGGCAATGGCTACGGAGAAGCCTGTGCAGCTCTGGGTGGTTTCTGCCACGCTGTGGTTCCAGTCCCAATCAGGAATCATTTTGCTGGCCTTAGAACAAGCCCATGTTGGGGACATGGCACTAGGGGACCCAGAGCAGCACTACTCAGAGGAAGGATGTGACCATACCCCAGCACCACGCCCAGCTCCTTGACGTGGACTCGCATCTGGCCCTTGAGATACTCGGACAGCATCTTGCTTTTGAAGTAGAGCTCCTGCAGCCGGTCCTCCAGGTGCATCACACACTAGGAAGCAAGAGGGAGCTGTGTCAGGGAGAAGACAGCCAAACCCCACCCAGACACAGAGCAACACAGCACAGGCCCCACAACCCCAAACCTCTACTGCCTGCTCCCTGGCCACATTAGGTGAATAACCAGCAAGAGACTTGGGGCAACACTCTTACTTCGGAGCAGAAGTCTTTGATTGCTCTGTACAACTCCCTGAAAGGTGGGGGTTGGTCTCTTCTCCCAAGGAACATGTTGTGAAAGATGAAACAGCCTCAAGTTGCAGCAGGGGAGGTTTAGGTTGGACATTAGAAAAAATACCTTCCCTGAAAGGGTTCTCAAAGACTGTAGCAGGTTCCCCAAGGAGCTGGTTGAATTCCCATCCCTGGAGGTGTTTCAAGGAGGCAGAGATGTGGTACTGAGGGACACAGTTTAGCACCACAGTTGATAGGGGTAGAGAATGGCTGGATTTGATGATCTCAAAGGTCTTTTCCAACCAAAGCACTTCTGTGATTAAATCAGAACTAAGGAGGCTGCTGGCTTGGTCTCAGAGCAGCATTTAAATGGAGAGCTCCANTCCTTCCTGTGCTGGGGGCTCCAGAACTGCACACAGTAATGTGCACACAGGATGTGCTGGCTATGGAAATTAAGGCTGTGGATAAATAACCAAGGCAGAACCTCACACCTCCTGTAATCTACTAAGTGAAAGGCTGCTCTAAACCACATCACCCTGGCACCCATACTCACAAAGTTTGGTGATAAATTATGCTTGTAAAGCTGAAGGGTGGAATGAAGCAGGTTGGAGACGAGACTGGAGACCAACACTTCTTTCCCCAGTTTGTTGTCAATCATCCTTCTCTGGCTGCTGGCCACTTGCACTGTCCACTTGTCCGTGTCTGCAATAATGCAGACGGCTTCTGCGATGGGCTCGTCCAGCACAGGGTGCTAGCAACAGAAACAGGCAGAGGAGAACCTTGAGAATGACAAGTGACAATGGTCTGGTTCACAGAATGTCACTGTCCTGGACAGCAGGGGCAGTGCCCAGGCACTGCTTCATCTAAAACATGACTGCCTGGCTTTGGGCTCCCAGTTCAAGAGGGACAGGGATACACCACAGAGTGTCCGACAGAGGCGAGGAGAGTGAGGAAGGGACTGAACATCTGTCTGGGAGGAAAGGCTGAGAGCCCTGGGGCTGTTTAGCCTGGAGAAGAGCAGCCTGAGAGGGGATCTCATTAATGCTTGTAAGTATCTAATGGGTGGGTGTCAAGAAGCGGCCAGGCTCTTTTCACAGGTGTCCTGTGACAGGACAAGGGGCAATGGATGCAAACTGGAACACAGGAAGAGCAGCCCCAGAGGGGATCTGATCAATGCTCAGCAAGAGCTAAAGGGTGGGGGGGCAAGAGGATGGGGCCAGACTCTTGTCAGTGGTGCCCAGGGACAAGATAAGGGGCAATGGGCACAAACTAGAAGCCAGGAGGTTACATCTGAACAGGAGGAGAAACTTGTTTGGTGTGGGGGTGTTGGAGCCCTGCAGCAGGCTCCAGAGAGTCTCCTTCTCTGGAGACTTTCAAGACCCATCTGGATGCACTCCTATGTGACCTGCCCTAGGTGATCCTGCTTTAGCAGGGGAGTTGGACTCAATGATCTCCAGAGGTCCCTTCCAACCCCTCCCCTTGTATGATTTTATGATTCTATCTGTGCTGACGTTGCATTCCAGCTGTAGAGTCCAGCTTCCCAGGGAGCAAGGCACAACCCTAGAAGGACAATCACCACAGTCCATTTCCTTCCAGTTCTGAAAGTGACAATTCTGGCTGACAGTTCCAGTGTTTGATATTTGATACAGCCTTCTGACAGAGCTAAACTATCTTTTAAAGCCCTGAAGCCTGAAAGTAGCCAAAATCCTGTTCCACGGGGCTGTGTTAGTCAGGTGAGTTTCATCCCCAGCCCTCCCTGGTTTCCATTGACAGAAGGACCAGCAGAGGGAGTCGGGATCCAAGCCGGCACCCAGCTCCTCCCTCCCTTCCAAGCAGCATTTCACCTCTCTAAAAGCCATGGAGGCTTTAAAAAGGACATACTCAGGACCCCACTGTCCTTGCCCAAGACATTTTTTGGTGGCTGGGCTGTTAGGAAGCATATTCTTCCCCAAAAAATTCCCCCAGGGACTCCAACAGGGACTCGGATGCAGTGATTATTTTCCTTGAAGATAAGCACAGAAAATCTGGCTCAGACCTTTCACATCCTCCCCATCTTTGACTTTGGCAACTGAAGTTTAATTCTGCACCACAATTTCAGATAAATCTGTTTCACAGCAGCAGCCACCTTGCACTGCTGCCTCTCTTGCCTGAAGTTCACCTACACTTCCCAAGTGGCTTAAAAACAAAGCCCAAAACACAACAGGTTGAATCAGTGCAAGGATCAAGGTCCCCTGCAAGGAAAGGGGACAACCATGAGGAAAATGGTGGCAAGAAGGGGGCTGTGCCCTCTGCCAGTTTGGTCAGGCACTGGTACAGGCTGCCCAGGTAGGTGGTGGAGTTCCCATCCCTGGAGGTGTTAAGAACTGTGTGGCCATGGCACTTGAGGACATGGCTTAGTGGGCATGGTGGTGTTAGGTCAATGGCTGGAGTTGAAGGCTGTAGAAGCCTTCTCCAGCAGAAACAGCTCTAAGATCTGACTAAGATGTCCTGCTGCTGCTTGTTACCTTGAGAGCTGTAGGAGGAGGGGATGTTTTGGGGCTCCTAGGAGCAGACTGCCTGCTCACTCCTCTGTGCATAGATCATTCCCCATTCCCTTGGGAATAAACTAGAGGGGAGCAGAATGAGGCTCTCTGGTGACAGCTTTCTTCCTACTCCTCTCCTGGTGAGTATAAGCAGGGGAGGAAATCCCACGCTTCCCAGTCTTGCCCCAGCTGATGCGTGGAAAAACTGCTGTGGAGGAGAGATGATTTCCAGCAGACACTAGAAGTGGAAATTCCCTTAAGGACAATTACCTCTGTATTGGTTTCTCCTTTTCTGCTAATGCCAGCACTATCAGACACTTTGACTGCAGCAGTAACATCCCCAAAATGCTGAGCACTCCTGATGGCCTCACCACAGAGCACAGGTTCTGCCCCACAAGCAGCAGCATGTTGGCTGGACAGGCACAGAAAGAGGAGGGAGCCAAGGCAGCTTCTGCACAACCCCTGCAGCAAGACTCCATGCCCAGGATGAGCTGCAAAGTGACCTCAGGGTTTGGTCCTGTTTAACATCACCCCAGCTGTGGGCACACAACCATTAGCAGCCTGCTGTGGCCGTAGGAGATGATGATTCCTCCACTGCTTGGCACAGAGATGGGCCTGCCCAAGGGCATGAGCCTCTCAGCTGCTTCAGCAGGAGCCTAAACCTTTGAGCTGCAGCTCTGCAGTGAAATCCCCATGATTTTCAGTTACATTAACTGAGAGAGGAGAACAAAATTGGTGACCTGGGACTAGAGGAACCTGAAGAGAGCTGTGACAGTAAATATTTCCACTTCCAGCAGGTTTGTAAGTTCCAAAACATTTGCCATTCCCTACTGTGACAAATACATTTACCAAATATAGCTTCATTACCTGCACAGCATGAGACAGATCCGACACCAAGCAGTGCCTCAGCTTCTCGTCGCTTCCTATGCCTTGCAAAACGAAGTCGGGGACGTAAGATGAACAGTAGCCACCTAGCAAGGATCTCCCAAAATTGGCAATACTGGGCTGGACAGAGTTCACTTCGACTAATTTTGACCTGCAAGAAAGGGATGTGGAAGAGATGGACAGGAGTAAACACCAAGTTCAGCTTACAGAGAGGTTGCATTCTCACAGCTGAAAGGAGGCTGGAGTGAGGCTGGTGTTGGCCTCTCCTCTGAAGTAACTAATGACAGGACAAGAGGAAATGGCCTCGAGCTGTACCATGGGACGTTTAGGTTGGATATTAGGAACAATTTCTTTCCTGCAAGACTGGTCAAGGGTTGGAACAGGCTGCCCAGGGAGCTGGGTGGAGTCACCGTCCCTGCAGGGGTTCAAAAAACAAGCAGATGTGGCACTTTGGGACATGACCTAGTGGTCATGAAGGTGTTGGGTGGAAGGTTGGACCTGATGCTCTTAGAGGTCTTTTCCAACCTTAATGATTCTATTCCTTGATTCTAAACCTCTCTCCAAGTGCTTTTCAAACCAAATTTAAAGTCAGCTTTTGCAGTCAGCATGCTGTGGAGGACAAGGACAGGAGCCAGGAGTGCAACACAGAGTTCATGCTTGTTTCCAGACCACTGCTCTCTGTATTCTTTTAAGCAAGCTCAAGAGACACTTTTCCAAGCAGGTTAGGTTCCCTTCCTCCACACAGGTGACATGAGAAGAGGCTCTTTTTATTCTGCTGTGTTACTGCTGAATAAGTATCAGATACCTGAATAAATATTACATATTAGAAAGGATTTATTTCCAGTGAGGGTGGTGAGACACTGGAACGGGTTGCCCAGGGAGGTCTGGTCATCCCCTCCTTGGAAGTGTCCACAGCCAGATGAGGCCTTGAGCAGCCTAGGCTAATGGGAGGTGTGCCTGCCCATGGCAGGGGGGTTGGAACTGGGTGGTCTTCAAGGCCCCTTCCAACCCAACCCATTCTATGAACAACACTTACCCAGGAAAAGGAATCTCATATTCTTCTGCCCAGTCCTCTTGCTCTCCTCCGTAATAGTTACCACTTGGTCTAGTTAGATCATGACCTGTGTCCTCGCTCTCGCTGTCACCCAGGGCACTGTCTGAGCTCTCATTTCTTGGAATGTCCCAGTCAATCCCTGGGGCCACTTTCTTCTCTAGGTTTTCTTTGTCCCCATGGGGGACGCGAATAGAGATTTTCTCTCTTTGGTCCTGCTCGTTGAAGCAGTTTTTGTAGGTCTCCTGTCGAACGGAGTCCAGAAATCTACAAAACTGGCTGGGTGCTTTGCCAGCCTTTGCACACAGCTTTGTGGAAAACTCTAAACTACTGGTGTGAGCAAGAAGGTCTGAAGCTGCTTGCCCTGGAATATCATCAATAGTCCGGGTTTCTACTGAGCTCTCGTCGGTGAAGTACTCATCAAACAGACTCATGCTCTCGGTGTTGTAGGGGTTTGGGTTCCAGCTCTGGTGCTCGCTAGCAGCTTGAGGAAAGGGTTCAGCTGTCCCACAGTCTCTATTTTGGTCCTCAACAGTTTGTTTAGCTTCACAGTTCTGATCAGCAGGCGCTCCTTCCTCCGGTGCTGGCGGGCTGTGGTGCCTAGCAATTTGTTCCACCACTGCCTGGCTTCGGAGCTCGATGTCCGAGTCGGGTGACATGGAGTCTCCGATGAGGAAAGTCACTTTTGTCTGAGCTTCTGCAGCACTGCAAGGAAAGGCATCGCAGAAGAGCTTATCTGGTGGCTTCTTCTCCACAGCAATCCCAGGTGACCTCGCTCCGCTGCCTGCCTGGCTGCCCGCCTCCAGCGCCTCCTCGCTCCTCCACACGCTGCCCGCTGGCTCCAGGCCCGGTTCCACCACCACACGTTTGTCTGGTGAGGCTGCCCCTGTGCACACCATGCTCTCTAGAGTGGTGTCCAGGCAGGGCCTGGGTTGCTTCACCTCATCTTCCTGGCAGTCATCAGGAACGATAGTCCTGTTCTCATCTGAAGAAGATTCCAGCTCTACCTTAGGAGTGTTCTGCGTGTCCTCTCTCTCTTGCTGTGCAACGCCTTCTATGTTCTGTGCGAGGGAAATGGGACACTTGCAGTATTTACAGCTACAGTTTGAAGTTCTCATCTCTTCAGACTCAGCTGGCAGCAGGTTGCCCCTGTTCTTGTGCATGGTGACAAGAACATACTCAGATTCTTCCACCTCCCCTTTCTCCAGCGTGGTCGTTATGACGGTTCCAGGCATGACGATGGCTTCGTCTTCCCCGTTCTCTAAGAGATGAGTCTCTTGGAGTTCAGAGCATCTGATGAAGTAAGTAAGGAAGTAAAGCAACCTCTGTACCAGGTCGTGCCTCTTGCCAACCACGACTGTCTTTGCCAGTCTCACGGGTGACCCGATGGCCCCGTAGAGGTCACCTGGAAGAGGAAATAAAAGAGTTATTTTGCAGCTTTAGGGGAAATTATTCTTCCTGTAGCCACTTTTCAAAGGCCAGGTCTACCCCAGAAAATTCCTAAGGCAGAAGAGTGAGGACAGCTATGCTAGGATTTTGTTTTCCACACAGAGAATCCCAAAGATGCTGTTGGTATCGTGTGGAAGGTCAGGGAGATCTTGTCATACGCTGGTCAGGGAGACATCCGATCTCACGTATTAGGGAGTGTTCACACCACCTATCTGCAGTGCCCAGCCCTGGAGGCTCCTCTCCTGGGTTCCTTATATAGCCATGGGAGAGAGGAGGCATCTGCTCAGAATTACCCTGGAGAGTCTGGAAACTGGGCTGAACTTTTACCTACCAAGAGAAAGCTGCAAGGAGAAACAAACCGTGCCAAGAACAAGGGCAAAAAGTGACAGTGGTGGCTGTGTAGCTGAAGCCAACCTTCTTCTCTTCCCTCCCCTGAAGCTCCAGCATGGGTTGGATGAGTTGCTCTGACTCTGCTCCAGGTTCCCCTGGGGAAGTGCCTGTGCAGGTGTTGTTCTGGAGGGACTGGGGGACAAGGGACACAAGAAGCCTCAAAGGCTAACCTAACCACAGTGGGTCCTTTGAGTCCATGAGCTCTGAAATCAAATCTTCTTGCCAACAGACTGGGCAGGCCATGCCTGCCTATACCAGAACAGGGTGATCTCACCAGACTTTCCCTTCCCTAATCAGATTCCAAGAGAGTTTGTGCAGAGTAGGACAGTCTGAAAGTAGGAAGCTCATCTACTCTACTCAGCAATTAGAATTACAGAATGGTTTGGGTTGGAAGGGACATTAAGAGGTTATCTAAGTCCAACCCTCTTGCAGCCAGCAAGGACAACTTCAACTAGATCAGGTTGCTCAGAGCCTTGTCCAAACTGATCTGAAATGATGACAGTGTGACCAGCTACTCACTTGACTAGGCTTTGAGACCTTATCCAGGGGGTTGCCTATTCACAGAATCACAGAAGGTTTTGGGTAGGAAGAGACCTTCAAGATCATATAGTTCCAACCCCCCTGCCTTCCACTAGACCAGGTTGTTCATGGCCCCATCCAGCCTGGCTTTGAACACTTCCAGGGTTGGAGCCTCCACACTTTCTCTGAGCAGCCTGTCCCAGTCTCTCCCCACTCTCACAGGGAAGAGGAGCATACTCATGATGTCCTGTATGGTGTCACCCCTTAGCCTGTTGCACTGACAATGTTGGTTTCTTATCAGAAGATGGATTTCCTTGAGTTGCTCTTTCTAGAACCAGGATTATCAACAGCAGCATCCCAACAAACACAATCTCTGAGCAGCCTCAGCAAAAAATTTTTTTCTTTGCAGAGAGAGGAGCAGAGCAGGGATGGAATCCTCACGGCCAGGGCACATGACCTAACTTAGGAGACTACAGACCTTAAGAGACTGAAGAGAGCTTCACATTTTGGCTGCCACTTAAAAAGTGATAATTGAGATATCAGAGCATATGTAAAAAAATACAGTGCCCACCTCCAAGCTTGAAATGCAGCCTTTTGTCTCATTTTGAATTAAACCCCCCAAACATTAACTTGGGAAGGAATTAACAAGTGTCCTCAACTATTGCTGTCTACAGCTCCCTGAGAGGTTGGAGCCAGGTGGAGGTTGGTCTCTTCTCTCTAGTCTCAGGTGACAGAATGAGAGGAAATGGCCTGAAATTGTGCCAGGGGAGGTTTAGGTTGGAGATCAGGAACAATCCATTTCCTGCATGAGTGGTCAGGGACTGGAACAGGCTGCCCAGAGAGGTGGTGGAGTCCCCATCCCTGGAGGTGTTCAGGAAGTGTGTGGACATGGCAGCTGGGGACACGGCTTAGTGGCCACGGTGGTGATAGGCTGAAGGTTGGATTCTGTGATCTTGGAGGTCTTTTCCAAGCCAAACAATTCTCTGGTTGTATAAAACCCTGAGTGCTGTTTGCCACATACCAAGCTGTGCCCAGAGGGGGTTGTAGGGGTGAGTTTTGGCCAGCATGTCCACGCTCTGGGAAGAATGCTTCTCCAGGAAGATCCTTATAGGTGGCTGCCCGTTCGGCATGACGGTCGGGACCCAGGCCAAGTGGTTAGTCAGGACTGCAGTCAGCAGAGCTGGCAAAAACCTGCAAGCAAAACATTCCACAGCTTTAGTTCTTTCATTTTTTTCCCAAGTACACACTCAGGATGTGTTCATGTGTACATGTACACTGAGTCAGCAGCACTTCTAGGATCAAGGATGGCATAAACACCCTCATGAAGCCAGCAGAGCTCAGCCCTTTGGTCTTGCTTCTTTGGGAAGAGAAGGAAAGGCTCTACCTTCCCTCCCACCCCTGCAATGTTCACACATTTCAAGTAAAATGAAACCCTGGGGCACCTCAGTCCCTCTCTTTGGCAATAATTAGGAGGCTTCCTGTTTTGCAAGCAGGGCATTGTAAAGCACCTCAAACCCAACTCATTTTGTTGGCTCTAAGGGAACAGCAGCCTTGTAGGGCCTCTCTGTTCCAAGAAGGAGATTCCCAAACTCTTTAAGAGCTGTGATTATTGAGGAGAAGCTGTGCCACCAAACCTGTTGGATGACAGGTTTGGTGGCAACAGCCTTGCTTCTCCTCAATAATGACAGCCAGCCAGATGCTGTGCTATCAAAAATAACTCCTCCCCAAAGCTCTGAAGCTCCACCAGCAAGGCTGTGTCCTTGTACCATCAGCACTAGCAAAAAGCAAGGTGAAAAGTCCTTCTGAAGCACAGAGCTGAGATTTACTGTCAGGATGGAGCATGGTTTGTGCTCTACGGAGGAAGGGCTGGCAGGAGAAGCCTCCTACAAGCCGACAGATGGTGCTGGCGGCCACGCCGCAAGCTGCAGTGCTGGGGAGGAGGAGAGTCCAAACATCATCATGCCTCAGTGCTATCTGAATAGTTTACAACCACCAGGAACCCTTCAGTGTAGCTGTTTCCTCACTGGAGACCGCCAAAGGATTAAAAAAGGGATTTAAAACCGGATTGCAAAGGATACGGGGCTTGATTTTTCCTCCTGCTTCCAGCAAGGTACATCTTACTCTAGGTAAAATAAAGCAAACAAACCCAAAGGAGAGACCATTTAAATGTGGCCAGGATGTAGAGGGCTCAATGCCAGGGACCAAAGGGGCTAATCCCAGGGGAAAAAAAACAAAAAATTCCACTGCAGCAGGAACTGATTGTAAGAAAATATATCTGAACCCCTCACAGCTCCCTCCAGTTCCTCACAGGATCACACAAAATGCACTGGGCTGGAAGGGACTCTCAAAGGTCATCTTGTCCAGCCCCACTGCAGGCAGCAGGAACACCTGCAGCTAAGATCAGGTTGCTCAGGGCCACATCAAGTTTGATTTTGAATGTCTCCAGGGATGGGGTCTCAACCACATCCCCTGAGCAACCTGTTCTCCCCCCTCACTGAAGTAGGAGCAGGTGGATCACACTGAGCAGATTGGACAGGGTCTTGAAGAGCCTGGCCTAGTAGAAGGTGTCCTTGCCCATGGCAGGGGGTTGGAACTAGATGGGTTTTAAAGCCCCTTCCAGCCCAAACCATTCTATGCTTCTAAGACCACCGACTGCCACTTTCTCATCTGTGGGACACAGAAGATGACAAAGCTGGTGGCAAAGCTGCTTTGCTTGGTGGCAAAGCTGGAAGATGGTGAGCAGCAGCCCCTTCCCCACCCCGTAGAAAGCAGCTTCTCTGGAGCTACCAGCTGGTCCTTCAGTGCCATTCCCACTCAGACTCCACATGTTTGTGCTCATTTTAGGACTTCAAGGGAGCCGAAAGCTTTAAAATCCTCCCTTACTCATGCCCTGAGGAAAGAGGATGAAGTGCTGACACCCCAGAGTACATTTATCAGATTCTCCTGAGTTTATCAAGAACTTTCTCAATTTTTAACAACCCCTCATGGCTCTGTCCTGAGGGCAGAAAGGTGACTCCTAAGGAAGCACAGTTTCTTCAGTGTCATTTCACAGAAGTCAGGTCCCAGAGCAATTTGTGGTCAGACAGTGTTACAGGCTCAGCTCTTAGTGAATGTCTACCCTTGCTCATCATATGGCAGCTGATTTGGAAAGGTAGATTAATGCCTTCCAGAAAGTATCTTCACCCCCTTCCAGACATACACACCCATCACATGTTTCAAACAGCCTCTACCAAGGGCTGGAGAACTGAGGGGAAAGAGGCATTTAATGAGATACTTTCCTGCTGCTTTTGTTAAGACAGTAGATATTTAAGGCTGGTTCTTTTGACTCTTTGATTACCAAGATTTAAGGAAACAACAGACTGAAAAGTTTGGTTTGAAAGACATCCACACAAAACTAAAATCCACCATACTGGTTTTTGGAAGCGTTTTCCATCAAGAAAGTGAATTCCTTCATGAAGCGATGGCAAAGCTGATTCTTTTCTGGTGTTCCTGACATCATCGTCAGCCAGACAGGCTCCCCGATCCGTGGCATCGTGTAGAGGTTGCAAATTGTTGTTCTGGAAAACAAACCCCCCCCCAAAAATCCAGCAGATGAAAACAAACCCTCAAAAGACAGAGATCCCGACTCAAAGAACTCACTGCAATGTTTACTTCCTGCTCTCATTTCTATCGGAGACAAAATTTCCTCTCACCAAAGTAAGGAAGTTTACTGTGAGGGTGGTGGAACACTGGAACAGGCTGTGCAAGGAGGTGGGAGATGCCCCATCCCTAGAGATACTGAAGGTCAGGCTTGATAGGGCTCTGAGCAGCCTGCTCTAGTTGCAGATGTCCCTGTGGACTGCAGAGGGGTTGAACTAGATGAGCTTTGAAGGTCTTTTCCTAGTCAAACCATTCCATGATTCTATGACTGCATCCAAACCCTGCTGTTAATTAAAGAGTTTGAATTCTGAAAGGTCTCTTCCAGCCTCAACAGTTCTATGAATTCACCTCAGAGAGCTGAGCCTCACAGGTTTTTCATGCATCTGCCTAAACTGGTACCCCACACAGCAACAGCTACTGTCCAAGTGAAGAGCTGCCCTGCTCCAAATGAAGTGATTTTTGGTGTGGTGATCTCCCTGCTATGCCTTCATTTCATCTGAAACAGGCAACTCCTCCATGGTTCTGCCTCATTATGACCAGGGCAGGTTTAGGTGTATCTGACAAGGGGCAATGGGTTTAAACTGGCAGAGGGGAGATTTAGACTGGATGTTAGAAGGAAGTTCTTTACAGTGAGGGTGGTGAGGCACTGGAACAGGTTGCCCAGGGAGGTTGTGGCTGCTCCCTCCCTGGAGGTGTTCAAGGCCAGGCTGGACGAGGCCTTGAGTAACCTGTGCTAGTGGGAGGTGTCCCTGCCTATGGCAGGGGGTTGGAACTAGATGATCTTTGAGGTCTCCTTCCAACCTTACCGTTCTATGATTCTATGACTCAGAAAAACACTTCAGCATCCTCTGTGCTTTAAAACAGTGCTTGGATCTCCAAGCCAAACCCACCCAAGTGTGGATCTGTAGAGCAGGGGACCAGTTCCCTCCTTTAGCTTTTCCCCAGAGTGTATGAGAGGCAAAGTCACCTCATGGCTCCAAGGACTGCAAATCTACAGTTCTGGTTCTACAGGGGATGAAAACTTTGGCTCCGCAGCCAAACACCAGATTTAAAACCCTTGATTGCTGTTAAATGCTAAACTAAAGGACAGCTTTGAGGACAGTGCCTATGTTGTGGCACTAAGAGAACCTGTATTTGCATCAGAGGGAAAATGTAGGCCTGAAGAAAACCAAAATAACAAAGGAAATGACTGAGCAACTCAGGTTTCTCCCCACCTCAGGCACTACTTTTCCTGTGAGATATATTTTTGATTTACAAACCAAAGATTTACATAATCCCTGATTTATAAAGATCTTCTCTGGATATTTTGCTCTCAAAACTTCCAGATACTGGAAGAGCTGTGCAGATCAGGCAGACACACAAATCTGCTCTGGGTTGGTGTTAACTCCCTCAGCAGCAGGCAGCATGGGATGGAGCTGGTACGAGGGGCACTCAAGGCAGGAAGGTTATTGCACAGAGGAGAAAGCAGCTGGATGGGGCAAGAATCCCAGAGCAGCTACCCAAAAGGCAACCAAGGGAGCTGGAAATCACCAGGACTGCTCAAGAAGTGAAAGAGGTGAGGGGGGCAGTGGCATTTTCTGCCTGAGTTTTCATTACACAATATCCACCCTGTGTGTTCAGAAGTCACAACCACTCTTGTCTTCTTCACAAGTTTCATTCTCAGACACCTCACAAGCATGGTGGCAGAGCTAGAAAACAGTCAGTAGGCTGGAGAGGAGGAAATTTTCCTCTGCACTGTGCCCTGGATGACCCTACTCTAGCAGGGGATGGGACCAGATGATCTCCAGAGGTCCTTTCCAAACCCCACCACGCTGGGGAAATCCAAGTCACCTTTGTGCTCACCAGACCCACAGCACCCAGAGGACTTGCTGCTTGTTGGGTCACTTCAGAGCAGCCCCAGAGCTGCTCTGTTACCCTCTGCTGCTGCTCCTCTCTTGGCAGGAAGGCACAGCCTGGTTGCAGACCCAGGCACAAAAGTCTTGCCAGGTTACACGTGAGTGGGGCATGGAGCTTGTGGGGAGAACCAGAGGGTCTGCAGCAGCAAAGAGGTTTTAGGGCTTAGGATTTCAACCTTCAGCAGCAGGAGTAGGAACTAGAGGTGGGATAATGAAAGGAAAGCTTTCTGTTCACAGCCCATTAACTGCAGTGGATGTTAGAGGCCTCAGAAAGGAGAAACCCCTAGTCCTGGGGACTTCAAAGCTCAATGAGTTTCAAAGCTCAAACCAAGTATTGAAACTTGCACCCTGCAGACACAGCTGACCTTAGAAGATGAAGACAAACTGCACCAGTTAGGGTTAAAATGCAGCTTATTTCTCCTTCCTACACAAACTAACCCGAGCTGAGCCTCTCACAGCTTGGCTGTTATGAAAAAAAAAAAAAAAAAAAAAAAAAGGGGAAAAAAAAAAAAAGACAACTCCTTCTGCACTAAGCCCAACATATTAAACTATTTGTTTTCCTTGAAAAGATAGACCCAGTCTTGTGATTCGTTATTTACTATTCTGGTAACCCTGGGCTGCATCTGCAACTGATAGTGTTTCCTCAGAGAGAGCTCAGATTGCCCTGGCTGCTGGCCAGCAGGCATGTGACTGCAGTGCAGGGAACCCTCCATGCCAGCGCAGGCAGCAATGGCACAGAAACCAAGGGCAAGGATTAACTGCTTGCCAGCTCTGCAAACGCGGCAGGGAAACGCTCCTCTGCCATTTATTAAACAACACCAAAACTGACCCCCCCCCCCCCCTCCCCTCAAGGCTAAAAACAAGCTCTCCACAACAAGAATCCCCAGAAGGCTGCAGGGATTTTTAAAGCAGGCATTAAAAAAGCCAATTGTCCCCTGCCGGCCATCTGCAGCCCCCTCCCCTCTGCTTGCTCCCCATGCTCACGCCAGCATCGCGCAGCAGCACGGAGGGAAGGAGCAGCTAAGGAGAGACTCCATTTCTGGAGGCTTTCGTACATTTAAAATGGTTTCTACTTGGAAGTGCTCCTTGGAGGCTGAATTCCAGCACCTCAGTGGGTGCAGCAGGGGCTGGGAGAGCTCCTCAGGAAACACCCTTGCAGCTAACGGTGGGCTGAAACCAAATGAAGCCCAGAGCAGCAGAACGAAAATGGAGAGCTGAGCAAAACCCCTCGGGCAAGCGCTCTGGGGTTTGTTTGCTCTACGGGCACAGGTGGCACCGAGGTGAGCAGCACGGCTAGCTGCAGACACCACGGTGCCAGGGCAGCGCCCTTGGCACGGCACAGTCAGGTGTTGTGCTGCTCCCCGCTTCACCCGCACCCAACACACCCACAGACTGCCCGACCTTTGGCCAGGGTTTTAGTCCCAGGCTGTGCTTTCCTCAGCAGCAGACGGGAGCAGCTCTGAGGCTGCTCTGAACTGACCTGGTGCTGCACAAACCCAAGGAGGCAGACAGCTCCTCCTGGATGTGAGCATCCCTCTGCAGATCTTTCCTTCCCAGGGAAGCACCTGAGGATGTGCTCAGCAGGAGCTAAATGGTGGAGGGGCAAGAAGATGGGGCCAGACTCTTCTTAATGGTGTCCTGTGACAGGGCAAGGGGCAATGGGCACAAACTGATACCCAGGAGGTTCCAGCTGAACATCCTCTTTGGTGTGAGGATGCTGAAGCCCTGGAGCAGGCTGCCCAGAGAGGTTGTGCAGTCTCCTTCCCTGGAGAGATTCCAAACCCACCTGGGCACTGCAATTGTGGCAACCTGCTGTAGGTGCCATGCTTTATTAGGAGGGTTGGACTGGATGATCTCCAGAGGTCCCTTCTAACCTCATCCATGCTGCAGTTCAGAGATTCCAACCCTTGGCACTGTGCTGCTCTGTTCCTGAAGGATTGCAGTGTAACAGCCAAGATCAGCATTTCTTTGGGGGTTGATTCAAAACAGAACACACATCAGTGGGCTGTAAAAAGTTTGCTCCTTACCCTTATTCATAGAATAGTTTGGGTTAGAATGGACTTAAAGATCATTTAGTTCCAAAGCCCCTGCCATGGGCAGGGATACCTTCCACAAGCCCAGGGTGCTCAAGGCTTTCAACACCTCCAGGGAGGAGGCATCCACAACCTCCCTGGGAAACTTGTTCCATTGTCTCACCACTCTCACTGTAAATAATTTCTTCCTAATATCTAGATGATTTCCCCTCAAAAAGGAAAAAGAACAGAGCAGTAACAGCTGCAGTGACTTCGGAGAGCTCGCACAGCTCCTGCGCCCATCCTGGCACTGCTGGGCACGACCTGCTCACTGCAGCCTAAGCTGCTTAAAAATCACTGGCACAAAATAGGATCAAATCTGGCTGCCAGCAACAGAGAGAGAGGTGTTTCCCTGGGCCTTGCACTCAGGGTTTCCTTGCCAGCCTGTGTGTTTGCCACACAGGTATTAGTCAGACTCAGCATCTGTATTATCACTGTGCTGTGCTGGCTGCGGGGGCCAGGGGAGCTGAAGTGGTGATGCAAGTACAGTAGCTTATTTCACAAGTCATGTGTCTGCACAGCTGACATGCAAAGAGAGTTTTGAGCTCTCTAAGTTGAGTGTTAATGGTTAAATCCATCAGTGCTTTAGAAAATGAGAAACTGCTGAGGTGAAGAACGATGCAAGGGCAGGCCTGGAGCTGGGCACCAGATCGATGGCAGATTTATCAACAGCACTGGTAAGGGGCAACGGCCACAAATCCACCTAAACATGAGGAGCAGCTTCTTAAATTTAAGGGTGATGGAGCACTGGAGCAAGCTGCCCAGAGAGGTGCTGGAGTCTCCATCCCTGGAAACATCCAACACCCACCTGGCTGTGTTCCTAAGTGACCATCTCTAGGTGGACCTCCCTTGGCAGGCAGCTGACCTCAGCGATCTCCAGAGGTCTCTTTCACCTCCTATCCTGTGATTGTGTGATCAATTTGCAGGATAAGCCTTCAGAGAAGACAGCTTTTTCCCAGAATGAGATGACAAGAGTAAATGAAGGGCTCTGGTCTGCGTTTTTTTGTCCCACTCAACCCACAGTCCCAGCAGGTAAGTGCCTCTAAATGCCTGTCTGACCCTGCAGCAGCACCTTCCAACACCCTTGCTCACAGGCCAGTGGGGCTGACATACAACCTCAGCACCTTCCCTGCTCAAGGGGACTTTGGCGTGGCAGGAGGCTATGGGACCAAGTGTCACACTGCCTCCTCTGATCAGCATGGCAGCCTGTAGCTGGTCCTCCATGCTCCAGCGAGCTGAGTTTATTCTAATCACCAGAGGAACAGGTCAGCTACACCCAAGATCCTTTGAGAGTCTGGGGGCCTTTAAAAGCACAAAATTCTCCTTAAAAACAACAAAAAAAAAGACAAGACTGCAACGAGTTAAACCAGCTCAGGATTATGTTTTAGAAACACCAACCCACTGAAGTCAGCACCCTTCTTCCCTCCAGCAGAATTTGTTAAGAGGGCAGGAATCAACACAAGTCTCAGGTTCACCAAAGGACTCAAGCTCCTGACTTCCCCGTGACTTCAGTGGGAAAGCAGATGCCTAAAGAGATAATAGTGGCCTAAATGGGTTTGCTGAACCCATGCCAAGGCATCTTTGCATCCAGCTCTCACCATTTAAATATGCTTTTGCTTTACTTGGTTTTTTGTTGGTTTGGGTTTTCCCCCCCCCCCTTCTTTCTCCTTACCAGACACATATTGCCTTGCTTTGAAAAATGAGCGGCTGTTGCATGCCACAGAAGCAAATTTTCTTCATGGCAGCACATGTTCTCACCTCAAGACACCACGAGGACCTTGCCCAGGCTGGTGGCACTGGACGGTGCAAGGCTGCTGAAGGCTTGAGAAATAACATCACGAGAAACATCGCTCCCCAGAACTGCCAAAGAATTGCCCCAGGAAATTCATTTCTATGAAATCAAACTGGATTTCATTTACCTTCTTGCACTATTGAGGAGTCATATTTGCATCACCATGGAAACCTCAGCATGAAGCTGGTGGTTACAGACACATGCTTCCAGTGCTGGTTACGCAAGGGCTGTGTCATGTGAACCATCGCTCCGCGAGCAGCTCCGCGCTGCCAAGCCTCCCAGCTCCACTGGGACATGATTTCCCTGCAGCCTTCCTCATCCCAACACTCAGCTTCCCTCTTTTTCTTTTTTCCTCTTCTCCAAGGGAAAAATAAAAGTTAGCAAGGGAGATGCGGTTTGTGTTTCCAGGGTTATTTTAGTTAGGTTTGACCGGGGCCGCGCGCCCCTCCCCAGCACCCTGCAACTGTTTAACTTGGAAGGACAAAGGAGAAGGGGCAAAGTCTGCTGAGCCTATCTTCAGGGGGGAATGTTTTAGGGGAAGTTTTGGGAAAAAGAGCCGGGGAGGTGCTGTGGTCAGGGGGTGGGAATGCAAAGAAATGGCTCTGGGTGAGAGCAGGGAGGAGAGGCAGAGCAGAGGGGAGCAGAAGAACCACCGTGGGTGCTTGGAGTTGCCGAACTTGTCTCGGGCCCCTGGGCAGGCTCAGCAGCTCCCAGCAGTCACGAGCTCGCCCTGCTCCCCATCTTGGCACAGCTCATCCCATCCACCTCTCACCACAGGCCCACGTGCTTGCTCTTCCCTTCCTTCTGTCCCTGCTGAGCATACTCTCTGCCCTTCTGCACAGCTGCCCTGGGGTCAGGTTCTATTAAATGAAAGAGAGTTAAATAAATTAGATGCTGAGGGGACTGGAACATCTCCCTTGTGAGGAAAGGCTGAGAGAATTGGGGCTATTCAGTCTGCAAAAGAGCAGACTGAGGGGGAGCTCATCAATGCTGATCAATACTTGAAGGGTGGGTGTCAACAGGATGGGACCAGGCTTTTTCACTGGTGCCACTGGGGTAACAGGCACAAACTAGAACAAGAGAAGTTCCACATAAACATGAGGAGGAACTTCCTTAATTTAAGGGTGATGATGCCCTGGAGCAGGCTGCCCAGAGAGATGCTGGCATCTCTATCTCTGGAGTCATTCGAAAACTCCCCTGGATGCTTTCCTGTCTGACCTTCTCTAGGTGAACCTGCCTTGGCAGGGAGTTGGACTGGATGATCTCCAGAGGTCTCTTCCACCCCCTCCCATTCTATGATTCTGTGACAGACTGTGCCTGCCATACCACCCAAACCCTGGGCATTCAGGTAGTGAAGGGAACTGGAGGTAAAAAAAAAACCAGGAGTGAGCCCTCAGGGTCCTTCAGTGTCGGGTGAAATGCAGCCTGATGTCAGGCTTTTCTTTTTACAGCATCAGAGCACTGTCTTTATAATGCCTTTAAAAAAAAGCAGCTCTGTGCTGGTTGTACAAGGAAGCACCCTGCCACTCCCATCTGCCAGATGAATCACTTGAAACAGATGGATTTCATCTTAATTCCCTCCCCATGACTGAAGTATGGGAAGAAAATACAGTTAAATGCCAGGGATGTGCTTATCTGCCTTGCTCTGTGTATTAACTGTTGAGTAGAGACACTCTGCAGGTACTGATAGCAAGAGATTACAATGCTGCATTTTACTGTGTGAGAAAGATAGTCCTTCAGAGTCCCTGCTTATCTGAAATGCCTTGAGAGCAGAATTCAGACACAGGAAAGGTCATGCTTTGCTCATACACACTAGAGGAGGATTTCCCTAGCATGGCTTTGCAATTCTTCTCCCTCTTCTCTCAACAGGCCTTAAAAGATAATTTAAGAGGTGGCTGGGAGCTTAGTTACCACCTGAAGTACAGAAAATCTTGATCATCTGTGTCCTGCTCACATCAAGCCCTGATGGATAAGTACACTTTCCTTAACACGGCTTTGCAGTTCTTCCCCCAATCTCTCCATGGGCCTAAAAAAAATAATTAAAGATGTTTCTGGGAGCTTCATTATTATGGAACTGCTGGAACAGGTCCAGAGGAGGTCATGAAGATGATCAGAGCACTGGAGAACCTCCCCTATAGGGACAGGCTGAGGGAGCTGGGGTTGTTCAGCCTGGAGAAGGGTCCAGGGAGACCTTATAGTGGCATCCAGTAGCTGAAGAAGGCTACAAGAAAGCTGGGAAGGGACTTTTAACAAGGGCTTGTAGTGATAGAACAAGAAGGAGCGGATTGAGGAGGGCAGATTTATACTGAGGATTAGGAAGAAGGTTTTTCCAGTGAGGGTGGTGAGACACTGGAACAGGTTGCCCAGGGAGGCTCTGGATGCCCCCACCCTGGAGGTGTTCAAGGCCAGGTTGGATGAAGCCTCGAGCAACCTGGGCTGGTGGGAGGTGTCCCCAGCAGCCCATGGCAGAGGGTTTGGAGCTGGATAAGCTTTAAGGTCCCTTCCAACCTACACCATTCTATGAATCTGAAGTACAGAAAATCTTGCTTATCTGTGTCCTGTTCACATCAAGCCCTGATGGCTAAATGCACTCAGCGAAATCCAAACACACACAGATGATAGTGGCTGGCTCTCACCAGTACCTTTACAACGCTCAATTTGGCAGAAGATTTTTCATCTTTTAAGTTACTTATCCTGCACTAAGCAGAAGCCCCTTCTAAACCAGCCCTGAGTGCTGCTGAAGAGGCAGACACAAAAGCCAGGAGACAAAGAGTGCTCACCTGAATTCATTAAGGGCATCCACGATTCTGTTATATGCCAAACTCCGCTGGCTGGCATCAGCTGATCTGCGACTCATTTTCATAGCCTTGAAAACAATCATTAAACAGATAAGTAACACAGAGCTCCAGAAGCACAGAAACTGGCAAACAAAGTCATGTGTTTGACTTTATCTTCCATGCAACCAGTCATGCAAACAATTCTTTTTCTTTACAAGTGATAAAACGACGGTATAAGTGCCAGCTTTCATATCTGAGGAGAGATAGGTGAGGCACATGGATCTGCAGCCTCTGCTTCTCCTGTACTTTTCATCATTTGAGGCATAAAAAGGGTCAAAGTTTTCAGTGCAGTACCAGAGTAACTACTAAGTATTTCCTAGAAGAGAGATTTGAAGCAAATCTCACCACACATTTGGTCTCTAAAAAATTTTCTACGCATCAGAATCAGGGGGGGTTAAAACTACAAGAGAAAGAAAAAAAGCTTGGTATTTATTTACAGCCTGGAGTAGCCTAGAGAGAGGTTCTGCCCCTGTGATTATGGGACTCACAGCTGAGGTAAAGAGGCAAGAAGTGGCCTTAAAAGCACCTTTCCCCCTTGGCTAATCCAGGGCTGGCTGAGAGCTTGCACAGCCTAGTGCCTGCTCCAGCTCCCAGCCATCCCTCTAGTGCAATGCCCTCACCCTGTTGTGCTTTTGCTAGCAAAACGAAACATCATCCTAGATGCTGAGGAGCAAAGCTCTCCTCTGGTGCAGTTCCAGCACCCAGCAGCAAGCTGATCCCACTTTTGTAAACGAGTAACAAGAGTCAGGAATTAAAGCTGGCAGGGCTGGGAGGGGACAGGCAGCAATACAAGTGCAGGAATCAAGAGTGGCTGTGTTTACCTGTTCTATTGCACTCTTCAGTTTGTTCATGTGACTCTCAAAAAGAGGGAAGTGTGAGAAGAAGAACTCATTAAATTTGTTGTTTTCATCTTCATCTCTGGAGAGTGAAAAAATAACTCCAATTGCTATCTTTTTCTTCCTGACAATTCCTGGGCTGGGACCAGAGCTGTCATCTGACAAGTTAAAGCTTTCATCCATGGACCTTGAAGCATGGGGAAAAAAAAATAGAAAGTTAATGTAACCCACTGCTTAAAGTTGTACCTTGGTTTCCTGTCTGATGCAATTCTGGAACATTTAGCTTCAACAAACACCTTTTGTTTGCCTGTGTTGTCAAAGTGTCACCTCTGAGAGCAGCCAGTTCCCAATTTTTCACAGGCAGCCATTAGCCAAGCCTGCAGTCACAGAAGCTGGCACCAGATTGCAAGCGTTGGTGGGGATCAGAACGTGGTTTTCTAGCTCTCTCCCATCTCTGCCAACAACTTGTGTTTTGGGTAGGATTTTAGGGCTTCTTAGCCTCCCGAGTACAGCCCCCAGGTTTCTGTTTGGCTGCAGGATTTCCAGTTAGTGCAAACAAACCCATGCCAGGGAGAAAACAAGATGCTAAAAAAGATCAGGCGTGGAAGTGCAGCCTGGCTTACACCTCTGCAGATACCCCGCAGAAAGCAACAGCAAGAGCAGATGTACACTTGCAAGAGCAGAATCGAGCTGACAGTGGTGGGGAATTCATGGGCAGCACCCAGCATTTTCCCATCCCCAGCTCACCATCGAGGGAAGACTCCGTTCTCCAAGCTGGTCGTCTGGCTGCGACGCCAACGCCGCTGGTAGCTGCTAGCACAGCTTTTGTTAAACGAGGAGCCCGGAGATGGAAAGGGAGTGATGAGCAGACTGCTGAGAGATGCTGCAACAACAACAGGAATACATACATTTAAAAACAACAATCTCTCCAGAAGAAAAAAAGCATTTGGAAAACAACCCCAGCAACTCAGCAAAGCCCCTCAAGAGAAATCGGTGTTGCTTCTCAAGTGCCTTCTCTTTTGCTTATCTGAGTTTCTCATCTGAAAACAACCACTTTGTAATGCCATTAACAAGCTATACAAGCACTGCAGGGTGGGACAGTCCTGCAGCTTTACATAATAGGCAATGTACAGGCTGCACCTTGCTCAGCAGCCCTGGGTATCAGGGAAGAGATTCTTTATGGAGAGGAGTAACGTTAATCACAGTCTTTAACAGCCTTTCCAATCCCAGCTGGAAGTGCCTAAGCCTTTCCCACCCTAACCTGAAGTGCTCAAGCCTTTCCAACCCAGTTTGACATGCTCAAGCCTTTCCCATCCTAATCTGAAATGCCCAAACCTTTCCCACCCTAACCTGAAGTGCCCAAACCTTTCCCATCCCAGTTTGAAATCCCCAAGCCATTCTCATCCTAAACTGAAGTGCCCAAACCTTTTCCATCCCAGTTTGAAATCCCCAAGCCATTCCCACCCTAAACTGAAGTGCCCAAACCTGTCCCATCCCAGTTTGAAATCCAAGCCATTCCCACCCTAAAATGAAGTGCCCAAACCTTTCCCATCCCAGTTTGAAATGCCCAAGCCATTCCCACCCTAACCTGAAGAGCCCAAACCCTTCCCATCCTAACCTGAAATGCCCAAACCTTTCCCATCCTAATTTCAAGTGCCCAAACCTTTCCAATCCCAACCTGAGGTACTCAGTATCCTGAATTTAGGGGGAGGAGAGGGCTGCTGTAGAGACAAAGTCATGTTTTAACATTAGCCTTTGGAAAGGAGACGACAGCAAGTATGGTTTAGAAATGCTGCAAACTCATTTCAGTATTTCACTTGGCTTATTTGCAGCACACTAATGAATGAACTCAGTGAGGTTCCTAATGCAATATCCCTGACACTTGCAGCTGTACCTACACACAGGTGTGCATTAATGCTTCTAAAAATAACAGAACAGTCACATTTCAGTTTAGGAAAATGATTTGATGATGTCTACACACCTCGGCGGTGAACTGAACGCTACTGAGCCTACAAGGCCAGGCTGAAAGAGTTGCATTTGTTCAGCCTAGAGAGCAGAATGCTCCAGGGAGACCTTCAGGTGGCCTTTCAGTGCTTCAAAGGGCCAAAAAGAAAGATGGGGACAGACTTTTGAGCAGGGCCTCTTATGATGGGACATGGGGTGAGGGGTTTAAACTAGAAGAGGGAGATGTAGACTGGAGAGAAGGAAGAATTCTTTTTCTGGTGAGGGTGATGAGACTCTGGCGCAGGTTGCCCCAAGAGATGGAATCATTCCAGGTCTGGCTGTTTGAGGCTCTGAGCAACCAACTCTAGCTGATGACTGCAGGTTGTGGGACTAGATGACCTTTAAAAAAATAAAAAATCTCTTCCAACCTAAAACATTCTGTGTTTTTTGGAGCCTACAGGGTTAAACACATGAACTGACATTACCAGATCTTGCTATACCGCTGTCTCTGTCCTCATTCTGCTCCCTTCCAGGCATATCCATAGGGTTGCTGTGAACTGTAAAACAAGGAATACCAATTAGCAGGGGAATATACAGTTCCTTTCTTGTTTGCAGATCTCCATGTAATTAATGAAACAAAAACATGCTCATTAATTCAGATCAACAGCACTGCACAAGGCCATCACCAAGAAAGGCTGCTTAGCTGAACAAGCCAAAACGCTTCTCTGAAAAGCTCCTGTGTGTTTTTCTCAAGCCCATGGCTCTTAGCACAAACTAAACTCAGTACATTTTGTTTCTTTGCACAAGATTACTTGTCAAGTAAATTTTAATATACCAAAAAGGATACTGGCCACATTGGTTGTACTCAGTGTGCAGAGGAAAAACAACCCACCACCACCAAACCCCAGCATTGTTCATGTACCAGATTGCTCAGATGTTATCTATCTGATTTTAAAGGGATTTTACAGTGGTGTCTTGAGAGAAAATTTGAAATTGTGAGCAGTGTGTTGGTTGTTCAACTAAGCTGTAAGCTGTCCAGATTCACAGTCTGCATAGACACAAGATCAGAAGTGTCTCAGGCTCAATACCCTTTAAATGTGACAGATTTTCTAAATTTGTGTGTGAAATCAAAGCTACTCAGCCGTGGAAATAAGACCCAGCTACTAAAAGCAAGGAAGGTTCATTTAAAATCAACCTACAGTAGCTTTAGTTTTCAGTTTGGTTGAGACAAGTCCAGATCAAAATAGCTTGAAATATTATAAAATGAAATATTAAAGTGCTCTTGCACTGAGGGTGGTGAGACCTCTGGGCCACCTTGGGCAGGAAGTGGGAGATGCTTCATCCCTAAAACCATTCCAAGTCAGGTTGGACAGGACTCTGAGCAATTTGATCCAGTTGAAGATGTCCCTGCTGACTGCAGGGAGGTTGGACTAGATGACCTTTAGTGGTCCCTTCCAACCTAAAGCATTCTGTGCTTGGGTGATTGGACATTAGAAGAATCTTCTTCACTGAAAGGGTTCTCAAAGACTGGCACCCAGAGGAGTGGTTGAATCCTCATCCCCGGCGGTGTTTAACAGAGGCAGAGACGTGGTGCTGAGGGATATGTTTTAGCACCAGCCTAGGTCAAGTTAGAAAATGGCTGAACTCAAAAGACTTTTCCAACTCAACAGACCTCCAGAAATATGAAACCCATCATTCAGTCAGTTCCAATAAAGACATGTTTCCAAAGCAACACAACACAACCAACTCCAAAGAGGACTATTAAAATGCTTGCTGTCCTCTGGGGATTTAAAGCACATAGCCCAAAGATGGAAGGGCAGACAGCACTCCTCACTTTGTGTTTGTAGGAGTTAAAAAAAGGTTAAAATCTTATTTCCAGGGCTGAACTACAGACCCACCCAAGTGCTGTCACACCAGCTAGACTAACCACACAGCACACAGCAAACAGCAAACCTGCAAAGAAAGAGGCGCTCCGGATCAGGCGGAGCGGACCTTGCTCTGAGAATGCCCGCCTAGGGCTGCAAAGCTGTGAAAGACCTACATGGCAAAATGCAAAATACACATGAAAGAATGAGGTTAGTAAAGCAGAACAGTCTGGAGGGAGGGGGCCAGGGCAGGGAGAAGATATAAGCCAACATAAATGCAGACTAACGGATGCAGAAGAGCTCTTGCGCTTAACGAGGAGGCTGATTCCAGGCTAGGGCTCAGGGTTGGACTACAGCATGTTTGTAACATGAAATAACAGACCCAGCTTTACACTGTCTCCCATACAAGGATGGGGGTTCTCTCCAAGCTGAAAACTGATTAATTTATGCAGGCTCAATGCCTGACTTGATCACAAATAGGAGATTCATCAGGGAGTACAATGTTGGTTTTAATATCCACACTGCTGGCGTGGCTGAGGAACACTGTTGCTGGAGATGACAGGGAGGAGGAGGGGGAAGGTAGGCAGGAATTCATCTTAGGAGGATCAACAGAAAATTATAGGCTGAAGTGGTTGTTCTAAGAACAGATTAGTGGCTGGATCAAACAGAAAACAAATGCTAGCAGTCTCAGCAGTCCATTTTAAAAGTAATACTAGGCTCAAACTGGAAGAAGCTTGAATGAGATTAAACATTAGAAGAAATTCTTTCCCATGGTGTTGAAGCACTGGGACAGGTTGCCCAGAGAAGTTGTGGAGGCTCCAAGCCTGGAAGTGTTCAAAGCCAGGTTGGATGGAGCCTTGAGCAACCTGGTCTAGGAGGAGGTGTCCATGGCATGGGAGGTTGGAACTAGATGATTTTTAAGGTTCTTTCCAACTCAACCCATTCTCTGATTCTATGATAATAGATACGCCAGTGAAAAAGTTAATTTACTCTATAGAGCCAGGAAAAGTGTATTTTTAGTGAGTTAATTGCCAGTCCCTCTCCTAAATTTGAAGCTACTGCTCACTCCAAGTTTCTTGCTTAGAGAAAACATGGAGGCTGCACTCATAGGTCTCCACTCATTAAAGGAAAGGACGTGCCCAGTGTTGCCTTTCTTTTTCCCCTCCTTTCTGTTTAAAGCAGTGTATCTAAAAAAAGCAGCTTGTAAATAGTTCCCAACCAAAACACATAGAGCTGCCTCCTGTCATGGGCTGGTGAGAGCCAGGGAGTCAGGAGCAAGCTCTGCTGCTGAGCTGAGAAATGCTGCAGTTACAGATTAACTTGGTTACCTCCTTTACCCACGGCTCCTGCAGCGCTCGAATGGGAACTGTAAACAAACACTGCTGAAGCCACTGAAAACTTGAGCAGATCAGCTGCAACACAAGTTTCAGCATCCTCAGCTAGCAGGTGCTCCCATCACACCTCACTGCACAGCCTGGCACCCACGTGCCCACACCTCCTGGCCAACTCTTGGGGCTGGGATCCTTTCTGTGCCCTGGGGAAGAGTCACCCTTGTGACAGAGCTGGACACAGATGAATGTGTGGCGCTGGCTACACCTAAACCACGCTGATTCCACACCTGAAAGCTGCACTCTCTGAATGTGAACTTGCAGTTTAGATCAGACTGGTGATGCATCTGAACCTTGCAGTCCCTTCCCACCTGCCATTCTGGGATTCTGTATGATACAGAAAGCTTCTGCCAAGTGCAAACCACTGCAAAACCCTCAAAGTAGACAAAGTGAGTTCCCCTCTCTTAGATCAGGCATCTCATTCAGTCATGCACTGCAAAATATCACAGTTGAGGTCTGAAGAGAACACTGAATGTTAACCTGACCCCATCTTTACCTTTTATGATTTAATAAATTCAGGAAACATTTAACAGAGAATAGATTCTTACAACTTTAGGAAGAAATTCTTCCCTGTGAGGGTGGTGAAGCACTGGAACAGGCTGCCCAGAGAGACACTGTGGAGTCTCCAACCCTGGAAGCCTTCAAAGGCAGGCTGGATAAGGCCTTGAGCAACCTGGTCTAGTGGGAGGTGTCCCTGCCCATGGTATGGGGGTTGGAACTGGATGATCTTCAAGGTCCCTTTCATCTCAAACCATTCTGTGATTCCGTTATGTCTTTAGCTTTTATTTATTCATTTGGCTCTTTTTAGAAGACTTCCCTATTCCAGATTCTATTATTACTCAGTTAAATACATCAGGAAATAAAATCTCTGTGTAATTACCTATATTCCCCAGAAGTCCATTCATAATTGTACTGTGGTCAGGCTTTAACGTGTTGCTGTCTTGATTAATGAACTCAAGACTGTCCTGCAACCTACAACACAGAACACACAACACAAGCAGTGATTTGCATTTCAGTAAAGGACACTGTTACTTCACTACAGTCCAAAGGGAAGGGACAAGATAAGAACACAGACTTCCACTGGAGAAAGCTTTCAGAGCCTAAGCCACATTCTCAGGTTAATTAACACACAGGAAACGAAACACTGAACCCTCTGAATCCAGATGGTTTTGTAAAACTTTTTTCTTCATCTGGACTAGATGATCTTTAAGGTCCTTTCCAACACAAACCATTCTACAACTCAGCTCCCCAACACCACTCTTCATCCCTTCTCCTTTGGTGGTGGCAGGCACTTTTGTACCTTACAATATCAAGCTCCACCATACTAGTGTTTTAGGAATGCTTCATTCATTCACTTAGAGCAAAGTGAGGTGAAGACAACTGCAAGGTAAAGGTGAGGACACTAGTGACAGGATGTAACAGACTGGGGAACTGTTCTTCTAGAGAAAGAATCTGGAGGATCCAAAAAAAAAAAAGTCTTCTATGTTCTTTCATTCATCTGCTTGTGTGCAACAGACACAATTTGTACTGGACTCACGTGTTCAGACTTCCATAGATGCTGCTTCCGGTGCGAGCTGTGAAAACCTTGCTGAGCATGAGCTGAGGAGGTGAGCTGGAGGACAAGAGAGATGGTGTCAGTCAGCAACACAGTGTCAAGGCAGCCTTTGCTTCCCATTTCCCTGCCCTCCAGATTCCAAAGACCTAAATATGAGATAGCAGCCTTTGGTGTCAAAAAGCGACCTCAGAACAGCTCGAAAGCAAACCCAGAAATTCCTTTCGCTCTGCACTTGTGGCATTCACTTCACTACACATCAGCACTAGGGAGGAAGCCTTCTGAAAAGACCAGCAGTAAAAAAAAAAAAAAAAAAAAATCAATCTTACCGAATCTGGTGAATTTTCAAAGTGGAGCCCTTGTAGCTCATGGCCACAGAGCCAAACATCATCTCTCCCAGCATGTTAGCATCTGAGGAGCATCGAGAACCCTGAAAAGAACCCCCAACCCAACAACATTTGTTTTAAAGCACTTTAGAAGCACGATTTCTATTCAGGCAACATGCAACTAAGGAAAATATTCTTTATTTAAAGGAGAAACCTGCAAAGCATCTGCACATGCTGTGTTGACCAGTTCACTACAGAGAATGCTGGCACAGAATGTGATCTTCATATGGCTGTGAGCTAAACTAACAACTTCATCCAATAAACGCAACAGGGGATGAGGGGAAGCAGTGTCAGTGCACACTGAGGCAGGGTACTATCAAGTTTTAAGAGTGTGGTAACACACTTGAAGAATCATTAAGCCTAAACTCTGGGTCTGCTTGGCAATAAGAATCCCAAGTCCACTGGAGGTCTTGCAGACCATGCATTGGAGTCAGGCTGGACTTTGTCCTTTCTAGACAAAATCTGATTCATAAATCATAGAATTGTTTTAGTTCAAAAAGACCTCAAAGGTCATCCAGTCCAACTGTCAACCCAACACCACCATGGCCACTAAACCATGTCCCCGACTGCCGCGGCCACACATTTCTTGAACACCTCCAGGAATGGTGACTCAACCACCTCCCTGAGCAGCCTGTTCCCACGCCTGTCCACTCTTACTGGGTCTTACCCCTCCCACTGGGGTCTGCTGCCCACACCCCAAGGCCAGAGCTTAGATCTGTAGTTTTTAAGTTTGGCTAGGGAAGAAATTGTTTTCAATGTCCAACTGAAACCTCTCCCGGCACAATTTCAGGACATTTCTTCTCATCCTATTACCTGACACTAGGGAGAAGAGCCAGACCCCCACCTCCTCTCAGGGAGCTGTAGGGAACAATGAAGTCTCCCCTCAGCCTCCTCTTCCCCAGACTAACTTATCCATGGCTGTTTATTTTATGTTTGATGCCTGTGTCCCTGGTGTTGCTGTGATGGCACCAGCAAAGAGCTGTAGCACCATCAAGCCAGGCTTCGGCTTGTGCAGTTCCTGCTCCTTGGGTGGTGAGAGCTTGCTGTGAGGCACACTGGCTACGTAAGCAGGAACATCAGGGACCTGCAGCACAGGCTAGACCAAACACTGCAGACAAAGCCCTGAAATTAAAGGGCAATCAACTGCAGACGACTGCTCAGCTGACAGTCATCTTATTGGTATCCTTCCAGTCGCTGAGATTACTGTCCCATTACCCAGGGCTGTTTCACCTCTAGGCTAGCAGAGTAGCAGTGCTGGCTCTGCTCTCCATTTCTGCATCATTCACAATATCCTCATCATTCAGATAGCTCATAGGTGAGGTACTTAGGTGCTGTGTAACTCCTAACACCATCTTGGAGTAATCCTTCTGACAGGTCCCTGAAATTAGTCCCAGAAACATCCTTGTGTTTGGAAAAAGCTAAGGGTTGTACCTCCATCTTCATTACTCAAGCTCTCAACAGCCAGGATCCTCAACCAGATTCATGCATAGGTTTGGAGTATCACTAGGTGGTGGTTGGAAGGGAATTCTGGTGATCATCCAGTTCAACCCTGCTGCTAAAGCAGAGTCACCCATAGCAGTTTGCCCACGATCACAATGGCCGTGTGGGTTTGGAATCTCTTCAGAGCAGGAGGTTCCACAACCTCTCTGGGCAGCCTGCTTCAGGGCTCCAGCACCCTCACAACAAAGAAATTTCTCCTCCTGTTCAGATGGAGCCTCTTGGGTTCCAGTTTGTGCCTACTGTCCTTTGTCCTGTCACTGGGCACCACTGACAAGAGCCTGTCCCCATCCTTTTGCCTCCCCCACTTCAGCTCTTGCTGAGCACTGATCAGCTCCCCTCTGGGGCTGCTCTTCTCAAGGCTCTCAGCCCCAGGGCTGTCAGCCTTTGCTCCTCACAGAGCTGCTCAAGGCCCCTCAGCATCTTGGTAGCCTTCACTGAACTCTGCCCAGTAGTTCCCTGTCTCTCTTGAACAGGGGAGCCCAGAATATACAGAAATATCAGGACTTTGGGCAGCAGCAGCCAGTGAGCTCAGAGCAAGGACAGAGTGTCCACACCAGCAGTAAGCAGTGGTGTGAAAATGGTCACTGGATGTTTCTGCTCAGCTAGCCTGCAGAACAAGGGCAGGAACAAGGAAATGCTAATCAGCCAAAAGGCAAAGTACTTCTAACACTTCTCAGTTTTTAGCTCTTCTCAAGCACTCTCAATTAAGATGATGGCACTTTAAGAGCCCCACGATTAACCTCTGGAATCTGCTATCAGTGCAAGGAGGAGAAGGGATGACTAAGAGGAGCAACCACAGTTAGAACAGCGAGGATCCAGCTGCCAGGTTTGTTAGTGTTCATATGACAGGGCAAAATCTGATCATTAGCTGGGTCTCAGAGGCATTTCCACCTTCCCCTCCCAGGGTTTCACACTGGAGCAGCACTGGAAAAACCAGACTTCACCATCAGTCAGGATGACCCAGCAGCTCCAAGGAAACATGAGCACAGACCTTAATGGTGCTAGGAAATGATAGGTCTGGCAGCATCATGAAATCCAGCATTAAGGACACTGCAAATTACTACAGCCAAATGTTAGGGCTGTTCTTTTGAAATCTGCTGCAGATCTCCAGCTGAAGGACTCATTCTGGATAAATGTCAAGTCCTTGATGCCTGGTTTGGGTTTCGACTTTCTGCTGTTGTGAAAATCTGATTCTAAAGCTGAGGAAAACCACTGCAAGAGAAAAATATTGATTTTCTTTGTCAAGCAAGCAGATTAAAAAAACCAAGTGAAAATCAGCTGCCTTCAGATTTAATTATAGGGGTTTCCCTTTCCTCTGGAAGGCAGAGACAAGCTGTGCCGAAGGCAAAGAGCATGGTAAGATGCACCCTTGGACTCTCCCAGTCTGCAATTTGTCTGCTCTTCATAGCAAAAATGTTACCATGCATAACAAAAGAGGCACATATTTAATATATCTCTTATGAGGAAAGACTGAGAGACTTGGGGGCTTTAGCCTGGAGAAGAGAAGGCTGAGGGGGATCTCATCAGTGCTGATCAGTACTTAGAGCGGGTGTCAGGAAGATGGGATCAGGCTTTTTTCAGCAGTGTCCCATGACAGGACATGGTGTAACAGGCACAAACTGGCATATAAGAAGTTCCATCTGAACATGAGGATGAACTTCTTTAAGGGTGACAAAGGACTGGAATAGGCTGCCCAGAGAGTTGGAGGGGGGTGACATCTCTGGTGACATTCAAAACCTGCCTGGATGTGACCCTCTCTAGGCAAGCCTGCCTTGGCAGGGGGGTTGGACTCAGTGATCACCTGCCTTGGGGTTGGACTCAGTGATCTCCACAGGTCCCTTGCAGCCCCAGCCATTCTGTGATTCTGTGATGCTGTACTGCACTTACCAAGGAAATGCATTTAATAAGGAAATGCTGTTACAGCTCAACTCTTTGGGTCTTTAATGCTGCAAAATAAAGATCACTCGAGACCAAAGTAGAGTGCAACCAACTGAGGAAAGGGGTTAAATATTAAAACCTCAAATAATTAAAAAAATAGCCAAGCCAATGGCAAAAAGGGCAGAACCTGAGGCATTAACAGCTTGGACACAAACCAATTCCCTAGGTGATATTTGCAAGCTGACATAAAAACTGATCATAAAACACCCACAAGTGTTTGTTAGTGGCCTTTAGCATATTAGAGGTGGCAACATTTGCATGATTTGGAACTTACATTTCTGAATCTATTTAAAGCATTTAATATTCCACTTACTGTTACCTGTTGTTCTGTCAAGAGCTGAGTAAGGGTGGAAGTTAAAAAGGCAGCACAGAAAGAAATGTCAAATGTCACCATCAATCAATCAGAGGGATGTACAGTCCTGGCTGCACTGACATGCAGGTACAGAGCTAACACTGGTGGCCTAATGTCCAAATCATGGTGGGCAAGCTTAGAACCATGTTCAGCTTTATCTTAATGGATCCTAATCAGGTTTGGGATGGATCTGGATAGGATAGAATTAAAGATATGGACACCTGGAACAACACCCTGTATTTTACCTTGCAGTTAAAAGTTGCTCCTCTATAGAATCATAGGATCATTAAGGTTGGAAAAGACTTCTAAGATCAAGTCAGTGGGTTTAAACAAGGAAACAAAAAGATCCTGTAGCACTGTATTATTTGAGCAGCTTTAAAAACCAATCAAACAAAAGAACTGGTAAACACCTCAAATACCTTCAGTAAATTCTAAGGTGACCAGACACAGCAGTCAGAAGTTAGGGAATGCCAGGCTGAGTGATGTCTGAGCAAACTCACCCTGGCTTTTCTGCACACATGCTACAAAATTTTATGGTGCAGTAAAGAACCTGTGTATTTATGGAGCTCTGCTGGCTTGCTGGGCAAGCCTGGAAGGAGCAGGGGGAACACAGCAGAGGGTTTACACCGAGTAACTTGATCTTCCACAGGGTAAGCTGAAAGTTTCTTGCCTGCTTTCTGAGCTGGTCATGCAGCCACACATCATTTCACAGAACCAGAGAAAGCCAGGTTGGAAGGGACTTCAAAGATCATCTGGTCCAACCCTTCTAGGTGATAGTGCAATTGAAATGAGGTGGTCCAGCACCCTGTCAAAGCTCAGCCTTGTAACTGGCCAATGTAAGGCAATCCACAGCTTCCCTTGGGACATGGTTCCTCATGGGGAAACATAGAATGGTAAGGTTGGAAGGGACCCCAAAGATCATCTAGTTCCAACCCCCTGCCATAGGCAGGGACACCTCCCACCAGTACAGGTCACTCAAGGCCTCGTCCAACCTCGCCTTGAACACCTCCAGGGAGGGAGCAGCCACAACCTCCCTGGGCAACCTGTGCCAGTGTCTCACCACCCTCACTGTAAAGAACTTCCTCCTAACATCCAGTCTAAATCTTCCCTCTGCCAGTTTAAACCCATTGCCCCTAGTCCTGTCATTGCAAGACCTTGTCAATAGTCCCTCTCCAGCCTTCCTGTAGGCTCCCTTCAGATGCTGGAAAGCTACTGTAATCTTCTGGACTCTTCAGAATGTCTCCAGTAGTAACTTGTCCCCATCACCTCTTGTCTTTTCCTTGCAAAAAGGGAGCCCCTTTTGTGTCTTGGCAGCCACCCTCCATGTTCTGGTCTATGGGAATGAGGTCTCCCCTAAGCCTTCTCCTCTCAAGGTTGAATAAATCCAAGCTCTCTCAGCCTTTCTTCCTAGGGCAGCTCTTCCAAGCCTTTGATCACTCTCACATCCCTTCTCTGGATGACTGATACACGTGTGGAAATGGGGACATAAAAGGGAAAACTTTCCACAGCTTTAAAACCCACTGTCATGCCAACCATTAAAATTCATTTCCATGAATAATGTAGACCATTGTTTGCACAGAGCCTGCCCAGTGGGACAGACAATTTCTGGATAGTAGGGGGCATCATCATTCTTCTTGGTCACACAATGCACGAAGGAGGTTATTCTGTGCTGGAAGGAAGCTGCTGACAGTAATGTCTCTTCCTTTCATAACCACAGCTAAATGCCCTTCCAGGAAGGGAGGAATGGAAAACAGATCCTCAGCCACCTTACTAAAGCTGTGGAAAAGAGTGTGAGGAGAAGGAGAAAACAAGAATACACAGCTTGCCAAATATAGCAAGAGCTAAGGTGACAGCAGGGAAGTCAGCTCCGAGAGGTTCTTCGCTCCTGTCTACGGCAGATGAAGGCATCAGTAGTACTGCACCTCAGAGCACGTTGTGGAGATAGCAGCTCCCTCAAACACACAATTACTTCATTACAAAGAGTGGAAGGGCTTAGTTCTATTTTAGGGTGGCTTAATATAAAACACTTGTGATCCATGGAAGGAGAGATGACAGAAATATATCCGTGTCAGATGACTCCAGCTACTCTCATGGCCAAACTGTCTTATGTAAAACCTAACTCAAGTTGTCATAAAGCTGTTACACAGACTCAATTTCTCTCTTCTTTCCCTGCCATTTAGCAACAAACTACAATGAAACACCTCACCTGTACCAGGATGAGATATTTGTGCTAAGCTGGATCACACCAAACCAGTGTTACCACCCAGGTCATAAGACAGAGGAAATGCCCTGCAGAAATCACTGCCATTCAAGACCCATCCTGAGAGAACCATCTGGTTGGTTTTTGACTTGTTCAAACCCAAACCTACAGAATTACACATTTCTGAGTCAGAACTAAAGTCTGATTTTGACTGAAACCTGCCTCTATGTTCAAGCATTTTAAATCATTTAGTACCTCACCTTGCATTTGACATGGGTTATGCAAAAAAAAAAAAAAAAGGAAGAGTGACTCACCTGGTATTTTGGGCATTGCTCTTTTGGGTCAGAGAAGGAGGAGGAGGAATTGATTGAACTATCCAAGGAGGAAGAGCTGTCTCCTCCAGGCTTCAGTTGGCAGCATTTCCCAAACACTCTCACCTGAGCATCGCTGCAGAGTTTCTGAAACACAGACAACACAGGTGACACAGTAAGACCCATGACCTGAAATCACAGTTTAGCAGCACTGCACTTACCTGTCTGGGTGAGCTGTTTAACAGCTGCAGGGCTTGTGCCCCGGGAAAACAGGCCACACAGTATTTACTAGTCTCTCTCACAGCCTGGCTGTACCAAAGAAAGCTCAGCTGGCTTATGTCCAATTAGCCAGGAGCTAACTGATCACTCCAAGCCCATTTTCCTAAGTCCTCATCCATCTCTGAAGCTGCAGAAGTGACTGTTTTAGAGGCAGGACTGAGAGAAAGGATGGTACACCAAAGTGTTTAAAGGAAGGATGGCAAAGTAGGCTCCAGCTGTCCTCATCTCACTCCCTCTGCCCAGTGGGGCAGAGGTCACAGAGCAGCGTGATGGACACAGACATCCAGAGTGACCATGTCAGGCAGCTCATACCAAGAAGCACTACCTGATATATAGGAACACACACTGGGAATAATGGAGCAAGAATTCAGGAGAGATTCATGCTACAAGGATAAGTGGAGAGAAAGGACTATTTTTACACTGTGTCTATATCCCCTAGTCCTTCCACAGAGTGACACAGATGTGACACGCTCCTCTTGTTCTCAGCATGAGGGAATTGTGAGGCTGAAAATGGACAAAGCTGAAAAACAGACTCAGTGTAACAGAGAAGCTAGGAAAGCTTCACAAAATGATGGACAAATGGTCCAAGGGGTGAGTTCTGATAGAGATTTGACACAAAACATGGAAAAAAAAGAGTCAGAAGGGCTCAGATGGAGCTGGAACTGACCTACAGAATGGGTAGGATCTGTATCCACTCTGCCCACACAGTGTTACCAACCACTGCCACAGGAGATGCTCCACCATGGTTCTCCTGGCTGCTCAAAACCATTAGTGATTTCCTCTGAGTCCCAGCATCCACCTCACTTAATGGTGTTCACACCAGCATCAGGCAAACCCTCTTCACCTCCAGCTGCTGCCCTGTTTTTCATAGACTCGTTACACTCCAGCACACCCACGCAAGGTTGGCTTTATTTACATCTGTTGGTGGGCAGCACCAGCAGACAGAAATAGACTCACACTGCTCAAATTTACATACTAACTCTGCCCTAGGACTTCCTCCACTACCATTTCCTATACAAGCACCAAACCAGTCAGAGCAAGCTGGAGGCAAACCCTGCTGGAAGCAAGGTTCAAGGGGCAGCTGGAAATGCAGAAGCACTGTTGTGTGCCACAGCTTTGTCTCTGGACTCAGAGGTTCACATCACAAGCTGGCCCTTCATTCAAGCCTGGCTCAAGCTTTAATAGCTATGACAAAAAAAGGGAAAAGGCATAGAAGTGTGAAATACCCAAGGCTCAGGTAACTTCATCACTCTGCTCAATGAGCAACAGCTGCCCAGGCTGCTGCGGTGAGATTGTGGTGAGGAGCAAGATGGGACCCAGACCCTTCACAAAGCCGGTGAAGGGTCTACAGAACGAGTTTTACAAGGAATGACTCAGGGAACTGGGATTGTTTAGTCTGGAGAAGAGGAGGCTGAGGGGAGACCTCGTTGCTCTCTACAACTCCCTGAAAGGATGGAGCCAGGTGAGGGTTGGTCTCTTCTCACTAGTATCAGATAATAGATTGAGAGGAAATGGCCTCAAATTGTGCTAGGGGAGATTTGAACTGGAGATTAGGAACAATTTCTTTGCTGCATGAGTGGTCAGGCATTGGAACAAGCTGCCCAGGGAGGTGATGGAGGCACCACCTCTGGAGATATTCAAGAAACATGTAGCCATGGCACTTGGGGACATGGTTTAATAGCCATGGTGGTGTTGGGTTGATAGTTGGACTCAATGATCTTGGAAGTCTTTTCCAATCAGAACAATCCTATGATTCCCATGCCTTTGTCCTAAACTGGGCACCTTACTTTCTGGGTTTGGTTGAGTTTTCTCTGGCTACATCTTGCCCCACCATTGGGGCAGGTGACTTTTACTTAGCAAAGCAGCAGAAGACATCAGGGATTACTGAGCACCGTGTGGCAGCCTGCACTGCTGCTCCTATTAGAGAGCTGCTGCTGCGGAAAGCCTCAAGGAAAAATGTGCAGACAGATCAGGAATTTTGTGGCAAGAGGGGAAGGAAGCATCCAGCAGCTGCTGAGTCCTGGGCTTCACTGCCACAGAGCCTCCTATAGAAGGCTCCTCTGGTTACGCCAGGGCGGCGAGGAGGCTGAATTCATGCAATGTGTAGATGTGCTAATGGCCGGAGCACAGTACACAATGGCTGGAACATGTGAATGATCATCATATGACTGCAGCAGGAACTCGTGAACTAGGATTGCATTTTATCTCTGACACAAACAACAATGTCCTCGGCTAGGCAAGCATCATGTGATAAAACCACATAAAATCCACAGGGTTACAGAAGCTTTTGCAGGCAAACCACATTTCAGCTTGCATTTTCCATCAGATGTTGAAAGTTCCTTCTAACTAAAGCTTCCTCCAGACTGTCAACCCAATATGGGCATTTCTGCAGGTGGAAAACAAACAAACAAACACACACACACACACACACTGCCTGTGCATTAAAAAAAAAAAAATAGGCTGAGGTTATAAATGACTCACTTTAAAATCATTTCTTCTCATGAGCACTGCTTTTTTTTTTTTCTTTTCTTTCTCTCTCTGCACAGCAGCTTTCCCCAGATCCACTGAGGACTCTGCTATCTTAAAGTAAGAGTTGCCTCATTTAAATAGCAAAGCAGGGAAAGGGCTGTTTGGTCTTTGAGGTGGAGTTTCCTGAAGCAAGACTCCAGCAAGAAGCCTACAAAGGAGGTCAGGATCTTTCAGGTAACACCTTCCAGAACCCCGTGAGCAGTAAATGCCTGCTAAAAGGCAGATGACAGAGAATGTTGGTGTCTGCTCTTTAGCAGGTGCTTCAGAATAACCTGTTGGACAATGAGATCAAGCACCTGCGATGCCCCTCTCTCCTCTGTGGTTTCTGACTCCAAATGTCAACAAAATTTTAGATGCTACAAATCTCAAGATATTCTGCATCAAAGCAGGGGGATTACCTGCATTCCTACCTAATACTCCAAAGACATTCAAGCCAGGTTTCCAAAAATAAAGAGCCAACCTAACCATTTAAGAACCGTGCACGGGGAAGCTTCAAAGTTGTGGATTTTCATTCCAGATAAGACAAGAGTCGCAACAAAACAGACCCCTGGAGCAAGGCTTCTGCTGGAGTCCTCCACAACGCCCACTTTGCTGGAGAGCAGAAGGGCTGCTGGAAGGATGCCTCGGGCAGCTGCTGCTCCTGGCTGCCAGGCTGCTCTCCCCGCTGTGGTCACACTCTTTGTTCTCTCTCTGCCAGCTCGCTGCAGATACCGCCCAGCTCCAAAGACTTCCTGGCAGTCACAGATCTTGCATTAGAGGTCATCAGTTGCTGAAAGTCTTGGAGACCTATCAGGTAGTACTGAGGATAACTTAAGAGTACAATGTCTTTATAGTACAACGGGGTATAAAGGAGTTTTCTTCTACAGTTCTGCTTCTGGAGTCTCTTTGCTCCATCTCTCTCAGCAAAGACCTTTAACTATTTCCCACGAGGTCTATAAATTCATCAGTAACTGCAAAGAACATGCCCAGTCCTGGACACAGGAAGAGAAAATTCTGCTGGACCAGTTCTGGTTTGGGGATAATTGTAGAATCATAAAATGGGGTTGGTTGGAAAAGACCTTTAAGATCACCGAGTCCAACTCTACCAAGGCTGGTGCTAAACCACACAGCAGTGGTGCTCAGCATCACACAGAATCATAGAATGGTAAGGTTGGAAGGGCCCTCAAGGATCATCTAGTTCCAACCCCTTGCCATAGGCAGGGACACCTCCCACTAGTACAGGTTACTCAAGGCCTCATCCAACCTGGCCTTGAACACCTCCAGGGAGGGAGCAGCCACAACCTCCCTGGGCAACCTGTGCCAGTGTCTCACCACCCTCACTGTAAAGAACTTCCTCCTGACATCCAGTCTAAACTGACATCTCTACCTCTTTTAAATACCTCCAGGGAGGGACACTCGACCACCTCCCTGGGCAGCCTGTTCCCATGTTTCTGTGGTTCAGTGAAGAAGTTTCTTCTGATGTCCAGCCAAAACCTCCCGTGATGCAACTTGAGGCCATTTCCTCTTGTTCTACCACTCGTTCCTTGGGAGAAAAGACCAACTCCCACCTGGTTCCAACCTCCTTTCAGGGATTTGCAGAGACCACTCAGCCTCATTTTCTCCAGGCTGAACAACCCAAGTTCCCTCAGCTGCTTCTCACCAGATCTGTTCTCCAGACCCTTCACCAAATCCATTGCCCTTTTCTAGAGCCACTCCAGCCCCTCAATGTCCTCCAAGTGAGAGGCCCAAAACTGAACCCAGTACTCAAGGTGTGGCTTCACCAGTGCTGAGTACAGGGGGAAAGTTTGGGACAGTAAAGAAGGTGAAAGGAGCCTGGTGTGTTGGACTAACTGCAGCCTGTGCACATGTGTTAGGGCTGTGAGTGACAGAAGGAAAGGAAAATGTCATCATCTGATTTGCTCTTTCCTACCTCTCTGCAAGAGCAGGTGCTCAAATACCACTGCGGTGGTAGTGACAGCAAAATCTATCTCCAAGCAAAGCTGCCACTCTTCAAGAGCTCTGCACCTCACTTCTAGAACAGGTTTTGCTGTCAGGCTGAAAAATCATTCCAAACTAGAGCAATTAACCCTTCTGCTTCATTCATCTGCATTGGTTGGCATGTGCAATTAAATGTGTGCATCCACCTCTGACAGGACAGTCACCTCAAGAAGCATTCTCCCCTTCTCTGGGGCCATCCAAGTATCTTTTTAAAGGGCAGCTGCCACGCACTCTGTTCTGCCTTCATTTCCAGAGCTCTCAACCTCCTCTATTACTCAGAGGTCAGGGAAAGAACTAAGACACCTCTCAGCTCCCCCACTCCACTGTACTCTTCCACCTCCATTTAGAGAGAATAAGCAGGGCTGAGAAGGTAGGACTTGGTCTTTATGCTTACAGCTTTGCCTGCTTAGCCTGGGTCACTGGAAACTTGTCCACAGAGAGCCAGAGAGAGACCAGAGTCTCCATTTCACACAACTCACCTAAAAGCAAAAGGCTCACTATCCAATTACTAATCCCTCAAAGCAATTTGCTGTTCAACATTTATCCAGGGCTGCAGTGTATTAGGACACGTGGCTAATCCTGGCTCGCTGGGAGCAGCATGTCATTTTCCTGCTTTGGGATAGATATGGCATTTGGAGGGAGAGAAATTGCCACAGGAGGGGATCAAATACCAGACAGGCTTTTGGTGAAGTGACCCCAAGAGAAAACACAACCAAGTTACACGGCAAAAGTCAACTAAGTGCTCCCCAAATCCAAGTCCACTGCTGCACCTCTAGAGCTCAGGTTCTGCACCCTGGGCCGCTCTTCAAAGAAACACAACAAACTGCTTCTGAAAACCTTCTTCTGCCTCCAGATCCTGGGAACAAGCCACTGCCCTTCAGTTCCTCACCTTTCCCCCTTCCCAGCCAAACCACTCAAACTCTAGAGTCCTGCTCAGCACAGTGCACAGCTTGCCTCTTCAATCTTTCCTCCTTCCTCTTCCTCATTGTTCCCTGACACTCCTTGTCTTGGCCAGCAATATGACAAGAGGCAACAGGTCAAACAAACCCAGGAGGTTCCATCTGAACAGGAGGAGAAAGTTCTTTGGTGTGAGGGTGCTGGAGCCCTGGAGCAGGCTGCCCAGAGAGGTGTGGAGTCTCCACCTCTGCAGAGATTCCAGACCCATCTGGACACTGTGATTCTGAGCAAGCTGCTGTGGGTAACCCTGCTTTAGCAGGGGAGTTGGACTGGATGATGTCCAGAGGTTCCTTCCAACCCCTGCCTTGCTGGAATTCTGGACTCCATGCCTTCCTGTAGAGGCTGATTTTTAGACTTAGGAAATCTTTTGGTTTCTTCCATGCCCATCAGCACTTCTCTCCATTCAAAACCTGAATGATAGCTGCTGGCTTAAGTCACCAGCAGATAACATAAAAAGGGAAATGAGCAGCTAAAGACAGACAGCCCCCATCCCTGAGCTCATTCAGCTTGCTCTAAGGAAAGCCTTGACACAAGGTTCCACTTCCCAGCTTCTTCTTTGGTCTACTCCTCACTTCTGCCTCATGGCCCCATTTCTGTGGGAGTCTGATTGCCCCTCATACTTCAGCTGGCCTCTGCACACTGACATTCCTGCAGACACAATTCATGTCTCACAAGAGCAGCAGCACAGCATAACACAGCACAGCCTGCACATTAGGTTAGCCTGGCTGCAGTGTCAAGGTTGAGAAGCCAAGCACACCATGGTCAGGAGAGACATAGTCAAGGATGAAAGCTCAGCACTGGCTGAGCCATCTGCAGCTTGAAAAGATGCTGCTTGTTGTGCTTGACTTGAAATTCAAACCAGGCCCAGCTATCACAGCTCTTGGAGGAACAGATCCTGGCTTGGACACTCAGTACAACCCAATGAGGTGGTTATGTGTGACCTCACACAGCCACAAGACACCGTGCAAGGAGGCGAGTAGGGCTGGCAGGACACACAAGCAGAAAGCAGACAAGGAGGTGTTAGAGGAACAAGGAGCAGACAAGCAGAGAAATGAGTCTGCTAGTAGAAATCAGTCAGAAGACAAACACTCTCACCTGCAGATCAAGTAACAGAGTCTCAGCAGACGTGAGACACTTGCTAATCGTAGACTACCCTGCTGGAAGGGACCTCATCTGGTCCAGGCCGTCCTGGGAACAGCACCACCTAGACAAGATGGCCCAGCACCCTGTTCAGCTGAATCTTAGAAGTGCCCAAAGTTGGGGACTTCACCACTTTTCCTGAGGAGATGGTTCCAGTGGCTGACTGTTCTTGGGAAGAATTGTCCTCTTGTGTCTAATCACAATCTCCTCAAGAGCAACCTGTATTGGTGACTCCTCATCTTCTCCATGTGCTTCCTTGTAAAAATGGGAGTCTCTATCTTCTTTGTAGCCACCTTGTAACTACTGGATTATGGTGATAAGGTCTCCCCTGAGCATTCTTTCTTTGTATGAGCAACATACTCTGTAGTAATCCCTCAGAGGAGACAGTGGATCAAACTCAAAAGCTTGCCCTTAGGCACTCTGATACTCAAAAATCTAAGGGATGTGGATGCTTGGGTGTTGCAAGGCAACAGTAATGTCTACTTCTCATGTCACAGGCTGCCATGGTAGACTCAACATACAGATGCCTCTTCTGAGACATTTGCTCATGACCTGTCACAGGGCTGGAAAGGGCAGCAATCCTCTGCTCTGCTGGGCCACCCTGGCAGAGCTCAGACAGGGAATCTCCCCAGTTTTCTGATGCTCATGAGGCAGCAGCTTTCCAGCTCTGCTCACAGAGCTGGCTGATCAATAGCCCATCCCCTGGACAGCCAGGGAAGAACCTCTTGCTTAGCACCAAAAAAGGTATAGGACTCACAAAGGGGATCTCTCTGCCTCCCCCATGCCAAGTGCCCACAGCTGCCTAAGGCAGATCTGCTGCCGGCCTTGGTGGAAGCGCCTGGCACAGCCCTTGGCCAACATTCCCGCTGGAGCAGCTGCCAGCCCTCCCAGTCACCAGGCTGCTGCCTCTTGGCTCTGCTCACCAACTTTAACTCTAGCAAGACCCAGGGAAAACATCACACCTCCTGCATAATTGAAATGTCTTAATGGCCACACAGCAAACTCTCAGCTGCCTTCTGTCTGCCTCTGTCTCCCAAAGTTCTTGTTCAGCTGATATTGAGCTTTACTGAAGGCACAAAGAGGCTGATTTAATGTCCAATGGAAACACACAATCCTTATTTGTGTTGTAGTCACATTGTCCTCATGGATAACATGAACCTAGTAATGCTTTAATAATTAGAACCCAGCTTGGTGTGAGCACTAACTCTGCAGTTTGCACTCATCAGAAAGTTGGAGCCTACTGTTTTATGTCTCAAAACATCTGTGTCTGGAAAAGTTTGCTTGGATGCTCCTTAAATTTTATAACCACATCTTCCCTTAGAGAATTCCATCTGAACATGAGGAGGAACTTTTTAAGGGTGATGGAGCACTGGAGCAGGCTGCCCAGGGAGGTGGAGGAGTCTCCTTCTCTGGAGACACTCAAAACCCACCTGGACACATTCCTATGTGATTTTCTTGCGGTGAACCTGCCTTGGCCATGAGGTCGGACTGGATGATCTCCAGAGGTCCCTTCCAACCCCTACCATTCTGTGCTCTGTGTAATTTCAGTGACTGAGCCATGTTCAACCTTGGCTCATCACACATAACTCTTGACATCTGTAGAGATGAGTTATATAAAGCAGAGCAATGTGGATCTCACCTTGCTGCAGGCATCCAGCTCTTAAATGATAATTGCTTTCACATCTCATAAGCAACAGAAAATGGGAACTGAAGAGCACAGCAACATAACGCAAACTGAAACCCTCTGGGTTCTCTGCATTAGGCTGATTAGACTTCAACCAGAACAGTCTGGCCTCTGCTAGGGCCCCCTGCAAACCTCCCCTCTGTGTTATTTGCAAATCTGGAGGTATAAATCCTGTTAGGAAATGGGCTGGGGAGAGGAAGTGAGATGCAGAAACTGGAAGCAGAAGCAATGCACCAGGTAATAAATGGTCAGGTTCTGTGGTCTGTTAGCCCAGAAAAGCTCAAGCAGCCAAATAGAGCAGAAGTTTCTACAGCCTTCTCAGTGCTTAGTCATGGAATCATGGAATGGTCTGAGTTGGAATGGACCTTCCAAGGTCACCTCCTCCACCCACCCTGCAGCCAGCAGGGACATCTGCAACTACAGCAGGTTGCTCAGAGCTCTAAACAACCTGACCTGCAATGGTTCCAGGGACGGGCCATTTCCCACCTCTCTGGGCAACCTGGGATAGTGTTTCACCATCACCATAGTGAAGAACTTCTGTTTAATGTAAATCTTCCTCCTTCAGTTTCAAACCATCAGCCCTTCTGCTGGCACAACAGGCCCTGCTAAGATTGTCCTCATCATTTGCTCCAACTGCAGCCTCCTTGAGAGATGCCACCCATGCTGCTTCTCACTCTATCATGATGCCCAACCCAAAATTCTTAAGAAACAGTCTTCATTAGTCCATGTAGGCTAAAAACGAGGAATGAACCATGATAATGTTCTTTAGGAGCATTGCAGCACAGTGTCCTCTCATTAAGTACATGGAAAGTGGTTTTAATTTCTGTAGACTAGCAGCTCTTGCCATTTTCTCCTGATCAGTGCAATCCTTTTCTCATAATCTCTTACAATAATGCTTTATACTTCATTTATCTCACAGAATAAATAAGTGTGGCCAGCAGGTTGAGAAAGGTAATTCTGACACTCTGGTGAGACCTCACCTGGGGAGTACTGTGTACAGCTCTGGGGCCCCCAATACAAGAGAGACATGGACCTGCTGAAGTGGGTCCAGAGGAGGCCACAAAGATGACCAGAGAGCTGGAGTACCTCTGCTATGGGGACAGGCTGGGAGAGTTTGGGCTGTTCAGCCTGGAGAAGAGAAGGCTCCAGGGAGACCTTAGAGCAACATTTCGGTACCTGAAGGAGGCTATAGGAAGGCTGGAGAGGGACTGTTTAGAAGGGCCTGTAGTGATAGGATGAGGGGCCATGGTTTGAAACTGGAGCAGGGCAGATTTAGGTTGGACATCAGGAGGAAGTTCTGCACAGTGAGGGTGGTGAGACACTGGAACAGGTTGCCCAGGAATGTGGTTGAGGCTCTGTCCCTGAAGACATTCAAGATCAGACTTGATGTGGCCCTGAGCAGCCTGACCTAGTTGGAGGTGTCCCTGCTGCCTGCAGAGGGGTTGGCCAAGACAACCTTTGAGGGTGCCTTCCAACCCAATGCAATCTGTGAATAAAACAACCTCAGACAATCTCACAGACTTGTTAGTTGTGTTTGTAAAGATCTCATTTTTCCCTCTAAGACCTCAACAAACACTCCCCTTGCTAAACTGTGCTCCTGATGTGTTCAGAATGAGGTGTGTATAACCTGTGTGTGTTTCTAGTGGGAAGGAGACTCACATCTCAGAGCTGCTCGTTGCTGCTGGCTTTTGCGGGGTGCTGAACAGATACCCTTTCAGAAGGGAGAGTGCCCAGCCCACACAGGCTTGCTGCAAAAGGGCAAGAGTGCCCTGGAATGTGCTTAGAGCCAAGATCTGGCTCTGTATAGGGCAGGGTGTGTCTGTGTTAATGAAAATGGTGATAAAGAGCAAGAAAAACAAACAATGCCTTGGACGTGGCTGGTGAGCGCCGCTGGCTGCTCAGGCCCACTCCAAGTCCACAGCGAGCTGAGCCCAGGGCTCTCCTGCACGTTGTTACCTGCTCCATGATCCTGCTCTTGCACGGCTTTGTTTTGTGAGGGAACTTCTGCTTGACCTGAGTGCTGCAGAAGCCAGACAGCATGGTAAGGGAATGCTTCAATGTATTGTCTCTCAAAGTCTCCTAACAGAGGCACAAGAAGGATCAGAGTGCTGGAGCAATGCTCCTACAAGGATATGCTGAGAGAGTTGGGGATGCGCAACCTGGAGAAAGCTCCAGGGAGACCTTATTGTGGCCTTTCAGCACTTTAAGAAACCTGGGATCAGACTTTTTAACAGAGTCTGTTGTGACAGGACAAGGGGTGATGGTTTAAACTGAAAGGAGATTCAGACTGAAGAGGAGGAAATTTTTTTAACACTGAGGATGTTGAGATCCTGGCCCAGGTTGCCCAAGAGGTGGGAGATGCCCCATCCCTGGAACCACTGCAGGTCAGGTTATTTGGAGCTCTGAGCAACCTGCTCTAGTTGCAGATGTCCCTGCTGACTGCAGGAGGGGTTGACTAGATGACCTTTAAAAGTCCCTTCCAGCCCTAACCATTCCAGGATCCTATGAGTACCACAAGAAACAGAGGAGCTGTATCAAGTTACTGGAGATCAGTCCTGGCCATTTCATACACCCTAGGAACAGTTTTCCTCTACCAGTCTCACTCACCCATTTCACAGCTGGTGAACATTCCCCTCCACCTTAGCAAAGGAGATAAAGGAGAGACTAAGATGGAACCAGACTGGCTTCATTATCAGCCATTTATTCTGCTGCTGTTGAGCTGCCCCAGTCAGCAATTTCCCTGGAATAAACCAAAACTGTGAAGTTTGCAAGCTCACTCTGGAGGAACAGATCTGTCTTGCAGAGCTTTTAGGCTTTCAATAAATCAATTGAGATATGGCCAAGAAAGATTTATACTGTACAACTTCTTTTTCATTAATGAAGTAATACTTTGTAGTTAATTATGTAATAGTAATAGGGACAGCCAACAGTTTATGAAAATAAACCACTTCTAAAGATCTCTTGTCTTTAAAAACCAATTTTCCTGGCAAGAACACCTAGAAGAACAGGAACTTAAAAATTCTAAAGCCATTCTAACAAGTTAAGGTTTGTGAAACTTCTTTTACTGCATAAACTCCCCAAAAAGAACTAGGAAATCTGGATCATGAGCCATGGCCATAAGCAAGTGTTGGAGAAGCCTGAAAGTTAGTGACTGGTGAGACACAAACTGATGCTACGAGTGAAGATATGTGGACATAGGAAGTGCTCAGGACCAAGATTCCATACCAATATGCTGGGGGTTGGAAGGGACTTCTGCACATCATCCAGTCCAACCTCCCTGCTAAAGCAGGGCACCCACAGCAGCTTGCCCAGCAGCACAATGTCCAGGTAGGTTTGGAATCTCTTTGGAGGAGACTCCACAACCCCTCTGGGCAACCTGTTCCAGGGCTCCAGCACTCTCACACCAAAGTTGTTTTTCTTTATGTTAGGTAGAATTTCTTTCATTTGAGTTTGTCCCATTGCTCCTTGTCCTGTCACTGGGCACCCCTTAGCTCTTGCTGAGCATTGATCAGACCCCCTCTGGGGCTGCTCTTCTCCAGGCTCTCAGCCTTTTCTCCTCACAGAGATGCTCCAGGCCCCTCAGCATCTTTTCAGCCTCTGCTGGACTCTCTCTGGTAGAGTTCCTTGTCTCTCTTGAACTGGAAAGCCCACAACTAGACCCAGTACTGCAGCTGTGGCCTCACTAGGACAGAGTAGGCAGGCAAGAGAACCTCCCTGGACCTACAGCCCATACTCTCGTAATGCACCCCAGGAGCATTCCTGGCACATTGCTGGCTCATGGTGAACTTGTCTACCAGGACTTCCTGGTCCTTCTCCATGATGAGAAGCATCAGGCTGGCAGCACTCAGAGTCTACAATGCTGGATGAAGACTCTTCTGGCTGTACTCCAACACCCAGCGTGAACACCAGGGCTCAGGAGTAACATTGGTTTGTGTTCTCCTGCTTACAGAACTTAGTAGGTCCTATGGGTAAAATAGCTACTGGGATCCTAAATGTCTGATCTCACAGTGGTTTCTGCTTGCAGAATCTGAAATGGTTTGCAAGTGCTTTTAGGGATGGTGAAAAGAAACCTCAAGGCAATGGAAGTAAATTGTGCACTCTCATACAACCACTTATGATAGTACTGTGGCCTGAAATTAATCCTCTGGTCAGAGCCTTTAGAAGGAAGTATCCTTCTCTGACTGCATCCATTACAGTTTCAATTAATAGATTACCACACAGACTATGGCAAAAGGGAAAATAGAGTTTTCAAGGCACTAGGTGTGAAAAAACTGCCATCATAGCACAGAAATGACTGGCAAAAGCTAACCAAACAGGACACAGGAAGACGCAGGGCTGGGAGACGCTTCTGACTGAGAATGTAGATCCCACCGTGGCATAAAAGCACATCCCCAAATACCCATCTACACCCTGCCTCAGCTCCACCAGCACTGTCTGATGCAGCCCTAGGAAAGAATCCTTCTTTTTGAAAGAGCAGAAAGTAGATGAGCCCAGGAATAAAGAGACCACAGCAGCATTTAAAGCTTTCAGGAGTAAAAGCACTGAAGCATGAGTAATTTGCAACTTAACAGGCATTTAAATATGGCATCACTGAACTGTTTTGGTTGAAAAGACCTTTAAGATCATCTAGTCCCAAACATTCTCTATCTCTGCCCGGTCTAGGGCTAAACCTTGTCCCTCAGCAGCACATCTGTGTCTCCTTGAAACACCTCCAGGGACAAGGACTCAACCACCTCCCTGAGGAGCCTGTTCCAGTTTTTGAGAATCCTTTGAGTGAAGAAGTTTCTTCTGATACTCAACCCAAACCTTCCCCAGTGCAACTTGACACCATTTCTTCTTGTCCTGTTGCTTGTTACTCTGAAGAGGAGACCAACCCTCCCCTCACTCCAACCTCCTTTCAAAGGGTTGTAGAGAGCCAGAAGGTCTCCCCTCTGCCTCCTTTTCCCCAGGCTGAACAACCCCAGATCCCTCAGCTGTTAAATTCCATAGCTCTGCATAAACCAATACATAAACATTACTGTGAATACACCAGAAGGTTTGGGCTGTCTCAAGTCTTGCCATTTCCAAGGCCAGAGGCTACAGCCCCCTAAGTCAGGAGGGCACTCACCGACACCGAAACGTCCTCGATTTTCCTCTTGGCGCTGGAGTCAAACAGGACATTCCGTCCTCTCCTCTCGCAGTCCTGGTACACAATCAGTCGGATCTGACTCGGGTCAAACTCTGGCAGAGGCCAGCTGTAATTAGAAAAGGAAAGAGCAGAAGGATCAGTTAACCACAANGAGAAGAGTTTGTCCCTTCCCTCTTGACCTCCAGCCCTCAGATATTTATAAACATTGATTAGATCCCCTCTCAGTCTTCTCCAGACTGAACAGCCCCAGGTCCCTCAGTCTCTCCTCATAGCAGAATTTCTGCCTTTGTACTCATATTGGGGGGCGTTTCAACCTCAAGAACTCAACCCCACAGCTGAAAAAACACAACATACTTTTTGTACCCATCTTGGTTTCACAAACACTGTAGTGACATGCATAGAATNTTTGAGTGAAGAAGTTTCTTCTGATACTCAACCCAAACCTTCCCCAGTGCAACTTGACACCATTTCTTCTTGTCCTGTTGCTTGTTACTCTGAAGAGGAGACCAACCCTCCCCTCACTCCAACCTCCTTTCAAAGGGTTGTAGAGAGCCAGAAGGTCTCCCCTCTGCCTCCTTTTCCCCAGGCTGAACAACCCCAGATCCCTCAGCTGTTAAATTCCATAGCTCTGCATAAACCAATACATAAACATTACTGTGAATACACCAGAAGGTTTGGGCTGTCTCAAGTCTTGCCATTTCCAAGGCCAGAGGCTACAGCCCCCTAAGTCAGGAGGGCACTCACCGACACCGAAACGTCCTCGATTTTCCTCTTGGCGCTGGAGTCAAACAGGACATTCCGTCCTCTCCTCTCGCAGTCCTGGTACACAATCAGTCGGATCTGACTCGGGTCAAACTCTGGCAGAGGCCAGCTGTAATTAGAAAAGGAAAGAGCAGAAGGATCAGTTAACCACAACCCTTCACGGCACTGTTCTTTCTCCATCATCTGTATATACAACTTCATTAAAGTGGAGCGCAGAGGCAATGCTGTTGCATCAGGCCCTTTGATCCTGCAGCCAGAGCAGTGCCTTTTGTTTTCCTCTTTCCCCTCCACTTGGCAAATTTCACTGGCACCAACAGCAGTGATCCATGACAACCATATACAATGATGTGCACAGTGCTGCTAGCTCCTGTCCTCTGTCTTGTGATAGTTCATGTTTTCATCCAGCTTTTGGAAAGCAAAGTCACAGGACTCAGATTTTATGTTTAAAGGCATGACTTGGAAATTTCACAGTTCAGAAGAAGAGGGATGGAAACAAAACAAAAAAAAGGTATAAGTTCACACCAGTCTCTCCCTTAAGTGATGATCACAGGGTCACAGATGTTAGGGGTTGGAAGGGACCTCCATAGATCATCAAATCCAACCCTCCTGCCAGAGCAGGACCAGACAATCTAGCTCAGGTCACACAGGAACACATCCAGACAGGCCTTGAAAGTCTCCAGAGAAGGAGACTCCACAACCTCTCTGGGCAGCCTGTGCCAGTGCTCCGCGACCCTTACGGTAAAGAAGTTCTTCCTCATGTTGAGGTGGAACTTCCTGTGCTGCAGTTCATACCTATTGCCCCTTGTCCTATCACAAGGCACAACTGAGAAGAGTTTGTCCCTTCCCTCTTGACCTCCAGCCCTCAGATATTTATAAACATTGATTAGATCCCCTCTCAGTCTTCTCCAGACTGAACAGCCCCAGGTCCCTCAGTCTCTCCTCATAGCAGAATTTCTGCCTTTGTACTCATATTGGGGGGCGTTTCAACCTCAAGAACTCAACCCCACAGCTGAAAAAACACAACATACTTTTTGTACCCATCTTGGTTTCACAAACACTGTAGTGACATGCATAGAATTGTAGCATCATAGAATTGTTTTGGTTCAAAAAGACCTCTAAGATCATCACTGAGTCCAACCATTGCTCAAGCATCAGCACGGCCATTAAACCACGTCCCCAAATCATATCTGTACATTTCTTCACTACCTCCAGGGACAGCGACTTCACCACCTCTCTAGGCAGGTTGTTTCAATGCCTGACCACTCTCGCAGCAAAGAAATAGTTCTTCATGTTCATTGGTACAATTTCAGGCCATACAGAATCATAGAATTCCTTTGGTTGGAAAAGACCAGCACCATCAACTCCAGAAGCAGCACCAGCTACAATATCCCTACTAATACACAGGACTTGGTGATGGGGAAGAGAGAACCACATGAGCTGACCCTAAGCTCAAGTCCTTGCTCTGCTCAGACTTAGAAATAATCTCCACTTTTAAGCCAGTGTGATCCCTGGCCAGGCTGCTGCATGGGTCAGCAAAACACACAAAGCAGTTCTCTTTCAACACACTCAACTGTTTTTTGCAGTGAAGAAGGAAAGAAGCTTTCCTGAGCCTTCCTGAGGAGCTCTGCCAAGGCAGCACTTGCAGAGCTCAGGGCTGAATTTCACTGCATGATCTCGTCTTTAGGAGTGCTTTGTAGCCATCCTCTTAGATTTCCATTTGAAAAAGGCAGCCATCACTTTAAAGTCCAGCAAGCACTGTTGCTCACGGGCTTGGGAATCTATTTTCACCCATACTTTCTCTGTTCTTGGAAGATAAGAAACAAGATGCCTGCTCTACCCATGAAACCAAGAGGAATCATCTTTCAGCTAGTTACAAGCCATTTCCTAGATCAAGTGACATTCTATCTTCCTTATCCTTGGCTTCTAGGCAAGTAGCATTAGCATGAAACTTCAAGTGAGAAACAAGGTCCTGGAATTTTCCAGCCATTAATGAGGGATAGAGGCTCCCAGTTTACAAGGCGGAGCTGTATATTTATTTCAGCAAACAGGCACCCAGAAGCAACAAAGCCAGGTTGGACATGGCTTTAAGCTGATCTAGTTGAAGATGTCCCAACTCACTGCAGGAGAGTGGAACTAGATAGTCTTTAAGAGCCCTTCCAACCCAAACCAGTCTATGATTCTCTGATAATATGGATTAAAGTAAACCTGACATGCTAGACTCCAAGACTATGGTAACTTTCCCTCTTCTCTGTCTCTCTGGTTCACCAACCAAAAGGTTTCCTTCTGTGTGCCCACACTTTATGCCATCAGTATCCTAATGGTGGTTTGTAACACAACAGCTTTTGTAACAGGCTGCAGCAGACAATCAATTTGACCACCAAAGCCATGGTTCCCTGTCAGAAGTTTTTAAGACCATCCAATACAGATTCACAGGTTTTACAACAAGTGTAGTCGCAGTGAGGTGAAACTAAGCATCAAAACACACAGTTGACTTGGTCTCTTGAGAGAGGAAATCAATTTCCTAATCCACTCAGCCCCACCATTTAGCAACAGGAGAGAAAACCAGAAGCTGCAGAGAAAAGGGTGTGCAACAAATGTCAAAAGGAACTTATTACAACAAAGCACCTTGAGCAACGTGAAACTGAAATAACTTCATGTCTAGATTTGGGAGGAAAAGAGCTGTGCATCTTCTGCATTCAGGCACCAAAAAGCCAAGCATTGTCCACAGAGGGATGTGCCTGGCCCAGGCTACCCAGGGCCAGACTCCCCATCCCTGGAGGTGTTTCAAAGCCACACAGATGTGGTGCTGAGGGACATGGCTGAATGGTGACCAAGCAGTGCTGGGTTAACAGTTGGACTCAACGTTCTTTAAAGGTCTTGTCCAGCCCAAATGATTCTGTGATTCTCTGCCCACACAAAGAGCGAACTGAGCAAGTTCTCTACCAAAAGCCAAGCACAGTGACAGGTATTTACTGGGGGCTCTGATAATGACCCCCATCTAGCATTGCAGAAAATGCAGGAGAACAAAATCCATGCCGTTTGATGCACACGTGGAGTGTCGGCAACCACCAGGCTCAAAGGCACTTGAGCTGGGGACTGTTACTCACAAGAGCCTGACTCTGGCTAGAGGGGAGGAGGCAAGTGAGACTGCTGGACAAACTGGCTTCCTGGAGGAACCATCTCCTTATATTTAAGTGAAGTTAACAGAAGTGTGCAAACTCCTTTTGCCTGCCCACTGTGGTTCCTATAAAGACACAGTATGTGACAACAGCAACGAGCTGCTGGTGCTGGTTCCACCCTCACAAGCCATCTGAATTTCCTGCACGCTCAGCCCCAAAGCTTGTCTTCCATTACCTAGTACTTTTGATATTTGACTTTGAAATTACTGGCAAAAAAGGGCAGGAGCTGTTCCAGATCTTAGAAAAGTCTACTTATAAAAAGCTCCAAGAGCAGATTACACACTAAGAGGAGAGAAAGCTAAATATAAAACTTGCTGTATTCGGAAACATATTTGATCAAGGTAACAAGAGCTTGTTTACTTCTCGGCTTCTTCACATGACATTTCAACTTTCTCTAGAAGAGCCTTTAGAAGATATTATCCATCACAATTGGTGATAATTCCAAAGAAGCATTCTCTCTCTTACATAATAGAGTCCTTAAGCACATTTCAGCCTCCCAGAAACATTCCCTGGCAATAGCAAGGCCACTTCCCAAAGCAGAAGAAACTTGAAGAGAGCTGGGGGAAAGTTCATTTAGACAGACAGTAAACAGAGGCAGATTGGCACCTCCAACTCACTTCCCCCCAATAATAATAATAACAACTACAAAATGAAACACAAAACAAACAAAGGTAAAAGGCACCAACAAGAAAACCCCAACACTCTTCTCAGCAGTGGATGTGTTTTGTGCCTTGCCACATAGTTGGTGCTGTGAGTTCACAGGAAAAAACAGTGATAAAGAAAGGATTTCTGAGGAGGACACCATAGAGCTGGTCAGAAACACTTGTATGGATAGAATGGGGCAGAAATCATTGATGTATAAATGCTGGGGGGGGTTATTTCAGAAACAAAGCACATAAAACCAGACCTCACACAATCACAGCCTGGTTTGGGCTGGAAGAGACTCCTGGAAGTCATCTGGTCCAACACTTCCTGCATGAATTCTAGCTCAAGTACAAAGGAAAGGAATTTTGGGGGTAGAAAGGCAAAACTTCCACATGAATAATGATGACATTAATAGAAGCTAACGACAATGAAATCAAGTCCTGAAAAATTGCTTTTTAATGCACATCCACTCTTAAGCTCTTCTCCTCTCCCACCTGTTCCATTTTCCTGCCTTTTAAACCTTATTTCTAGTTCACTTTTCCAGATCTATTATATGCTTCCAGACACCTGTACTGCAAGCTGCACAGCAACCTGCAACTCCAGATGCTCTCCAAGGATGGATTTTCTCCTGTAGCTGAAGCTTAGTACTGCTAGAGACTTTCCTCAGCAAGAGACAACTGAATGACTTCAAATCAGCATTTTAGACTCTGAAGNCATTTCAACTTTCTCTAGAAGAGCCTTTAGAAGATATTATCCATCACAATTGGTGATAATTCCAAAGAAGCATTCTCTCTCTTACATAATAGAGTCCTTAAGCACATTTCAGCCTCCCAGAAACATTCCCTGGCAATAGCAAGGCCACTTCCCAAAGCAGAAGAAACTTGAAGAGAGCTGGGGGAAAGTTCATTTAGACAGACAGTAAACAGAGGCAGATTGGCACCTCCAACTCACTTCCCCCCACCCCCATCTCCCCGTGAGGCACATATTTCTGGGAGGAGCAAGACACCAAGGAGCTTCAAAATACCATGAAGCTTGGTATCTGGATAGATGATCCCCCCGAGATGTACCAATTCCTGTGTGAAACACACAGGGCACGTTCTCAAAGCAAACGTAGCAGAGCAGTGCTGCAGCTCTGCTCTTCAGCTGGATGAAAACTGACCTAGATCTCCTGAATATAATTAGTTCTGTTTATAAATGGAAGCCAACTTTGACATTTAACTGATGCTTTCTGGAGATTCTTAGAGGAGAACTAGAAAAGGTACAATCAGGTGTTCTAAGCAATGTTAATGAAAGGTGAGTCTTCATCTCCCTGGAAATGACAAGTCTCTTAATGAGGACTTTCTCCTGCCTGACCTATCTACCATTCTTTGATCATTCCTTGAACCTGAAGTTAATAATAATAATAATAATAATAATAATAATAATAATAATAATAATAATAATAATAATAATAATAATAATAATAATAATAATAATAATAATAATAATAATAATAATAATAATAATAATAATAATAATAATAATAATAATAATAATAATAATAATAATAATAATAATAATAATAATAATAATAATAATAATAATAATAATAATAATAATAATAATAATAATAATAATAATAATAATAATAATAATAATAATAATAATAATAATAATAATAATAATAATAATAATAATAATAATAATAATAATAATAATAATAATAATAATAATAATAATAATAATAATAATAATAATAATAATAATAATAATAATAATAATAATAATAATAATAATAATAATAATAATAATAATAATAATAATAATAATAATAATAATAATAATAATAATAATAATAATAATAATAATAATAATAATAATAATAATAATAATAATAATAATAATAATAATAATAATAATAATAATAATAATAATAATAATAATAATAATAATAATAATAATAATAATAATAATAATAATAATAATAATAATAATAATAATAATAATAATAATAATAATAATAACAACTACAAAATGAAACACAAAACAAACAAAGGTAAAAGGCACCAACAAGAAAACCCCAACACTCTTCTCAGCAGTGGATGTGTTTTGTGCCTTGCCACATAGTTGGTGCTGTGAGTTCACAGGAAAAAACAGTGATAAAGAAAGGATTTCTGAGGAGGACACCATAGAGCTGGTCAGAAACACTTGTATGGATAGAATGGGGCAGAAATCATTGATGTATAAATGCTGGGGGGGGTTATTTCAGAAACAAAGCACATAAAACCAGACCTCACACAATCACAGCCTGGTTTGGGCTGGAAGAGACTCCTGGAAGTCATCTGGTCCAACACTTCCTGCATGAATTCTAGCTCAAGTACAAAGGAAAGGAATTTTGGGGGTAGAAAGGCAAAACTTCCACATGAATAATGATGACATTAATAGAAGCTAACGACAATGAAATCAAGTCCTGAAAAATTGCTTTTTAATGCACATCCACTCTTAAGCTCTTCTCCTCTCCCACCTGTTCCATTTTCCTGCCTTTTAAACCTTATTTCTAGTTCACTTTTCCAGATCTATTATATGCTTCCAGACACCTGTACTGCAAGCTGCACAGCAACCTGCAACTCCAGATGCTCTCCAAGGATGGATTTTCTCCTGTAGCTGAAGCTTAGTACTGCTAGAGACTTTCCTCAGCAAGAGACAACTGAATGACTTCAAATCAGCATTTTAGACTCTGAAGTGTTAATAGATGAAAGGAGAGACAAAGATCCTTCATTAACACTCGAGTAATTAAAATACAGGATTTTCCCCTGGAATTGGAAGCAAGTTCATTCACAGACTGACAGAACAGTAGGGGATGGAAGGCACCTCTGGAGACCATCGAGTCCAACTCCCCTGCCAGAGTAGGTTCAACTAGAGCAGGCTGCACAGGAACATGTCCAGGTGGGTTTTGAATGTCTCCAGAGATAGAGATTCCACTACCTCTCTGGGCAGCCTGTTACAGTGCTGCAGCATCCTTAAACTAAAGAAGTTCCTCCTCATGTTTAGATGGAACTTCTTATGTTCAAGCTTGTGCCCCTTACCCCTTGTCCTGCCACCAGGCACCACTGGTAAAAGCCTGGTCCGATTCTCCTGACACCCACCCTTTAAGTGTTAATCAGCATTGATGAGATCCCCCTCAGTCTGCTCTTTTCCAGTCTAAAAAGCCCCACGTCTCCATTTCCTAATTCCTCCTCATTTCCACTACAACATGAGCAGCACTTCATGACATTAAAGTCTAATACTGTTTTTTCTCCTGCCTCAGATTCTACTTTTAAAACTATTCCATATTAACACATCTTAGATAGTATCTGATGATGTGTTAATAATTAACACAGATATTTAAGAGGCCTTGAAGAAAAGCCATGGAAGCAACTGATCACAGAATCTTAGAATGGTAGGAGTTGGAAGGGACCTTTGTAGGTTGAGTCCTACCCCACTGCCACAGCAGGATCACCTACGGCAGGTCACAGAGGAATGCATCCAGACAGGTCTTAAAAGTCTCTAGAGAAGGAGACATCACAACCTCTCTGGACCTGAAGCAGGTAGGAAGTGTAAAAGAGCTTGCTGAGGAGTAAAGTGGCTCAAAACCAGAAGATGACTAACCACTGGAAAAGTTAAGTTGAAGCTATCAGTCAAACTATTGTTTTCCTACATCATGTTACCCAGAGTTATAAAAACTGCCTGCTGATGAATCACTCCCAACTATTTTTAAACACATCTACGCAAATGATATTTATAGTTTGTGCTGGCTTATCTGTTCTGCATGGTTTTCATGTTAGCACCTTTTTGAAGCCTGACAACAGCCAGGGCAGAGCAGGCGGCAGGTCCACCTGGCCCATGTCCTCCCTGTGAGACTTCACATGGAAGGAAACATCTTCCTCTGCTCCTGCGAGATGAGCCTCAGAACAGAGGCCCAGGGATGCCCAGGGCTTATCTCCTGCTCCTGCAGGTGATACTTCACAGGTGTTACTGTTGTGGTGGTGGTGCTTTGGGCCAGTCAGCTTCTACATGAGTACTGGACAGAGACTGTCCCTGTCCTGAAGAGCTTATGTTGTAGATATGAGACTGTTCCACTGGGTTATTTCTGAAGCAGATTATCTACATGTTCCACTGAGGTGCAGAGTCTCTTCTCCGCTCACCTGTACACATACATCCTGTGGAGCCTTTGGAAAAGGGTGATGAGAAGCAGAAGGAAAATGGTCCTTGTCCAGTCATCACATCCTACACCTCTCAGCCCTGACTGAGATGCCTTTTCCAACAAGAAATTCCCTTCTCCTGCCCAAATTCCTCCGTGTACTTATATTATCTGTTAATGGGTACTTTCTTCTTTTGGCTTTGAGAAGATAGAAGAGAAGTTGAGTATCTAGGACACATGGGGTGTGTATTATACATATTTTAACACCTTTGTACTGCAATTTAATAATTCACTCATGCCTTGACCATTGCTGGAGACAGACAGACAGCTGTGCAGAACATTCTGAAAGAGCACAACTCATCTGGAAGCAATGAAACCAGCAATGCTTCATGATAACGACGCTTCCAGCCATCCATTGGCTTTTGTCACAGAGGCATGGGGCATGTTATTTATCTTTTTAATATTAACACCTGAAGCACAAAAGATCTTTGTCAGGATTCACACAACAAGGACAAGCCAGGCTGCACTGCCAATGTGTGAAGCTGGCATTTTCAGTGAGAGATCCCAATGAAGTGCTGGTGACATAATGTGACCATCAGGCTGTGAGGAGGAAGAAGATCCCTACACGAGAGAAATCACAGGGTCTATACTTAGACAAATTTTTGCAAGATAATTGTCTTTACAGGAGCTGAGGTCATGCCAGGGTTGTGTGAGTGCTGTGGTGAATGCCTGCTGATTCTGCAGAGAAAGCTGGCGTTGGAGACTTGGCCAAGGCCATGGAGGGAGCCTGTGATGATGGATTGCGAAGCAGCTTACTCAGTGCTCTGGGCAACACTGCCCTCTCCTCTCTGACCTCAGCTGGGGTTTCGCAAAGCTCAGAGGAGCTGTACTCTGGGGAGCCTGGAAGAACTAAGAGCTGGTGGGCCACCTCCAACAGCCTCCCATGAGGGGTGAGTGGTTCCAGCGGTTCCATTTCTCAGGTTTGTCACCAAAAAGCAAGTTTCTGTCAAAACCAAGAAATCCAAGCCATCCCCTTTTCATTTCTTGGAGAAGGCTGACATGGCCACAGGCTCTGCAGCACCGCGGAGGTCAACTCCATGCTACTTCTATAAATCTGTCTTGTTCATTTACCAGCTTAGCAATCCTCACCTTGAATAGCTGCACTGCTTGAGCTCCAGGAAACTTCTGCTGCTGACACTAAGCACATCTCGCACACCAGGCACACAGGCAGCCAGATATTTCACATTCAGTGTAATAAACTTAGACCTAAACTTCAATTGGCTTCCAAAGTCCTTGGCTCTGTCCAATTCTTTAACTGTATATGAAGCTACCTTGAGTTTGTTTGCAATTTTCCCCCCTCCCTTCTACCAAGTCACTTGGCTCTCATTAAGATACCTAGTTTGTACTCCAAAGGCTAATACATGAGCCAGATGCCTTTCCACCAGCAAAAAACCCATGTAATATCTAGAGGTGAGGTGCAGTCTAGTCAACACATTAATCACAGTCTGGAGGGTGATATTTTAAATAAGTAGGTTGGAAGGTTTGGTTTAAAGCACGTTGAGTAACTTTGCAATTTCCACAGCTTCAGAATTAGGAATTTCAGAGAGTATTTTTGGGACTATTTCAGGTATGCCATTTCCGAAAGTACCTGCTTAGCTTTTAGCTGATTTAAGGATATATATGCATCCAAATACATGCACATATTCTGTGATATGCACACATACAAGCTCTGTGCTGTTCTGAAATATCTGTTTTAATAAAAACCACAGCTCCTCTCAGTGAAATTCACCCACACTGAGCACAACATTTTGCAGGATTCAAGCAGACTGCACTTCCTTGTGCAAAACTGCAACAGATAAAGCCACTTCAGGGTAAAAAACACACATTTGTGCCATTAGGATAAATTAAAAGAGTTTTAAAAAAATAGAACTGTTAGATCTCTAATAGTTTCACATCTCTGGTAAAGAGATGGTTTTTTATCACAGTGCAAATATTAAGCTTTTAAATCAACAAAATCATCTCAAGAACTGTGCGGTGACCGTACCTGGGAAGCATCTTTGTCCCCCGAGCAGTTCCACTTTCCAAAATCCCTCTAAACTCCTGTCGTGCCCGGCTGCCAACTCAGGTTAATAATAGCAATGAGCCATATTCATCCAAAACCACAAGACTGTCAGGTGACATATCAAGAGGTCTGAATTTAACTCAAACAAAAGGCTCTCCATGCTGCAATGCAAAAAAAGGCTTAATCCTAGCAACGGGATCACCAAAACCACCTTAAAGCCAGCAGTTTGCCGAAGCACAGACCAGGCGTTTGCAGCAGGCTGCCTTCGCTCTGCCCGGGAGTTTCATAACCCCAATCCTGCCCCTCCATTCCGCCGGAGGAACCACGCTGCCCGCCTGCCCCGCTCCTTTGTCTTTTCGCTGCAGTGAAGATCGATCTAATTTATCCCAAAGCTAAGTGCTGCTTTGGCAGCCGTCGGAGCGTCCATGTCAGTCCCATCTATCCTCCTCCTCCTCCTCCTCTAGCCAACGCGATCGGAGTTGAGTCTCATGACCCAAGTCCCCTGGCAACTGTGGCCGCCGTCCTGTGCCACCTCCACGAGCCGCGACCGTCGGGAATTCAGCCTGCTCGGACGAGAAGAAGCAGCGGGGGGTGGGGTGTGAAGCGAGGCTGCACCCCCAGCCTTCACATTCCTGGGAGCGGCGGGATGCCTGCGCCGGAGCTCGGGCGAGCGGAGGCAGCGGGTGGCAGAGCCGGCGCTGACAGCCATCATGTGACCCGGCTGTCAGCAGTGCCACCTGCAGCCGCCATCCCCGCCGCCAAGCCCGCCACCGACCCCTGCGCACCATTTCGCCACCCAGACGCAGGCCTGGCAGGCTTTCACTCTCCGGGGTCTCGGCTGCGGGCTCGCCGGACAGGAGGAGCGGGCAGAGCTGCCCGCGCCTGGGTCCGGGCTCCATGGCTGAGTGAAGCCAGCTCCGCTCGGCGCATCGCGGCGGCCGCTCCCCCTCCCCATCGGCTCCGCGACCAACAAAGGAAGCTCTGTGTGCCCCGGGAGGGCTCCTTAATATTGCAAGGAAGCATCAGGACCGAGCAAGACAATTGGACGGCGATATATAAGGGGCTGAGGGGGGGAAATGAGGTGAAATAATGGCCACAAAGAAATCCCGACCCACTCCGGAGCTGTAAACATGGTTGCTCTTGTGATAACCTGGCCCACGCTAGGAAGGCTCCTCAGCGCATCTCCAGAGCAGAGAGCTCACTAATGAAAGAACTTTTTTTTTCTTTTTTTTTTCCCTTTTTCTTTTATTTAATAACTTCCCCCCCCCCCCCCCTTTTAATTGCGGAGGAGGAGTGAGAGAGATGGGCAGGGATGTGAAGAATCACAGAATGGTAGGGATTGGAAGGGACCTCTGGTGATGAACTCCAAGCGCCCTGCCCAGGCAGGTTCACATAGGAACACGTCCAAGTGGATTTTTAATGTCTCCAGAGATGGAGAGTCCAGCACCTCTCTGGGCAGCCTGTTCTAGTACTCCACCACCCTTAAAGAAGCTCCTCCTCATGTTGAGATGGAACGTCTTATGTGCCTGTCTGTGCCCATTACCCCTTGTCCTGTCACCGGGCTGCACTGCAAAAAGCTTGGTCCCATCTTCCTGACATCCACCCTTTATGGATTTATAAGTATTGATGAGATTCCCCCCTCAGCCTTCCCTTTTAATACTAAAAGGAAGAAGGAACCAGGCATCCAAAAAAGCAACGCATGTTAAAACCCATCAAACCTTGTCACAGGCATAAGTGGGACTAACCATTCACTGTTCAGTTTGTATTATCTTTGGACCAAAGTCAAGTAACATAAAAAGGCAGAGACCATGACACTGCAAGTCCTACTCCAATTTATGTGTTTGTTTTTTTTTTTCAATGTCTGAAAACCTCCAGGTTTGGCCAGTATGTCATATACAAGGGCAGCAAAAATCCATTTCTCATCAGGCTCTCCTGTTGCACTCTACAACACAAAGCTTAGGGCTGGCAATGATTCCCTTTCACCACAGAATGGATGCTCTGGCCCCAAAACCCAACAATCCAACCACTTTGATGATGTTTTGCTTTCTGAGATGGATCCCGCTGGAGAACACCAAACTCCCTCTTCTACTAGACATGTCCTGGATTAAGTTCAGGGAGAAATCCTAAATCTATTCCCACAACAGCAGTTTTGCTGCTGACTTGCAGAAAGGCAGTATTTTTAAGCTTAGTGCTAGGCAAGTGTTTGGATGCAAACACAGTAAAACCAAGAGATGTTCCCAACCCCAAAACATTCTATTTTGTGACCAGGAATGTGAGGGAATTCCTCATTTAGAAATTAGGAGTGCTGACCCTACACAGAGAAATATTTCTAGACTTCACTTCTCATGTGTGACTGGAACCAAAAGATTCAATGGAAATGCTCACATGAGCAAAGTTGGGCATTGGGATTCATGTCTTAAAACCAGATCTTGCCTTTAAAGCTTAAATTGCCAAGCCTTGAGAGTTGTAAGCACCAACATTTGACCTCTCCTACCTTCCTGACCTAGAGAAAGGAACGTGCTGTGCACAGTAACTTTCTCTACCTGTGTGGCAAACGCATCCCTCCCTAAAGGTTACTGATGTCAAAAGTGACCTTTTTTTCTTTCTTAGGCATGCAATGGTGAGAAGTTCAGTCCCATGTATTATGTAAACATTTATTTACAGGAGTAACATCTAAAGTTTCCCTTCTACCTCAGGGTAACCTGATGCGCATTAAAGACAAGTGCTTTGAAAGCAGACCCAGCCTCCATCCAACAACTGACCAGGAAAAACACTGGAAGGAATTTCTCTTCAAACAGAGACAGACTCAAAGTGAAGAGAGAGTAAGCAATGCTTTAGCTAGAGCAGTGAGTATTTATTGCTTGAGGAAAGACTTCAGATACTCAGCGTTGGTTGCACACTGTGGCCATTCCCACATCCAGGAAAACACTCAGGCTTCTTTAAGGTTAAGCATACATCATCCTCCTCTCTAGGTGTATGAGCATCCTACTTGCTGAGCTAAAACATAGGTAAAACAACATCTCAGTGTCCCCAGCAATTGAGGATCAGATGTTATGGCCACACCAGAATGTTTTTAATTCCAAAAGAAGTCCCTCATTAGCACCTAGGCATAAGCTGGCTTTGGCAGGGAAGAGGGCATTCTCCTTCTCTTTGAAAGGGCTGAGGCTTCTTTTTTGTGTGTGTGAATTGGAACTTGGGAAACAAAGCTGGTCATGATCTCCAGCTTCAGAAACACATTTCCATTGAAAAAATAAAGTGACCAACATCTCCTGCCTTAGCCCATCACCTTCCAGAGCCATTTCAACCTCCATGCACACCTACCCATCTGCAGAGGGGAAAGATGGAGCTGAGAGTGTCCTGCCACATTAAAGAGCCCAGAAGATGAAGTACATCCCACTGATGGGGTTTTGTGCAGATCTCAATGACAGACTGGGGCTGTAGCTCATTCTTATACATAAGCTATAAAAATATGAACCAAAAATCCTTAAAATAGCATCAAAACAAGTTACTTCCTTCATTTTCACAGACTGCATTGTGTTGAAAGGGACCCTCAAAGATCATCTTGTCCAGCCCCCCTGCAGTCAGCCGGAACACCTCCAACTAGATAAGGCTACCATATCGAGTCTGATCTTGAATGTCTCCAGGGATAGGGCCTCAGCCACATCCCTGGACAACCTGTTCCAGTGTTTCACCACCCTCATTGTGCAGAACTTCCTCCTGATGTCCAACCTAAATCGACTCTGCTCCAGTTTCAAACCATTGCTCCTCTATCCAAAAGCACTTCTGAAAACACTCAGAACCGCTGCAAAGGCTCACAAGCACCTTTTGGCTACAAACTATTTGATTTTAAACTGAGCTGACAACAGTTTGCTCCAACCACAAGCTCAAGAAGTACTGAAATGGTTCCGTTTTGTTCTCTCCGCTGCCTTAATGAGGCTTTTTTATCCTTTCTCCTGAAGGAGGCTTCCCTCACTGTGTGCTGTAAATGCACACAACAAAGAGCCTGCAAGCAAGCCAAGAAATGTTTATTGCTTAGTAATGCAGGAAGGTAGGAGCTGGAAGCCACACTAGAACCAAAAAATAAAAGGTGAGACAAAAGCAATTAGGATTTGATTTGAAATCCACCTAGAAATACTTGGATATTGTTTCTCTACAAAATACTCACCCTGGTAGGATTACAACTGAGCCAGGCTTTGACAGAAAATGTGCTTTCAGTGCATTTTTCTATCACTGCAAGAAAAATTCCACTGAATCCCTCACTGCTGGAGAGGAAGAGTGAACAGTGGAGTGGAGCAGAAAGCCTCCGTACACAAGCAGAGCACAGGCACACATACCTGCAGGCACCAGAGATACGCACACACAAACAGAAGTCCAGTCAAAGGTCAGCAAGAGCCCAAATGATGAGGATTTGCAACCCCCAGACTTCAGTTTCTTTGAAGGAAACCAGATTTTTAAATATTGAAAGCAGCACTTTTCACAGACTCACAGAATGGTAAGGGTTAGAAGGGACATCTGGAGATCGAGTCCAAGTCCCAGGGTAGGCTCAACTAGAGCAGGTTGGTGTCCAGGCAGGTTTGGAACCTCTCCAGAGAGATTCTGCAACCTCAGCAAAGAAGTTCCTCCTCATGTCTAGATGGAACTTCGTATGGTCAAGTTTGTGGCAGTTACCCCTTGTACTGTCACTGGGTACCGCTGAAAAAAAGCCTGGTGCCACCCTCCTGACGCTCACACCGTAAGTATTTGTAAGCATTGATGAGATCCCCCCTTCAGCCTTCTCTTTTCCAGACTAAACCCCCCCAATTCTCTCAGTCTTTCCTCCTAAGAGATGTTCCAGTCCCCTCAGCATCTTTGTAACCTGTATCTATATCCTCTGCAGCAAGTCCCTCTCTTGACCCACTCAAGAGCTGTAAACGTGACTGCTCCTTTGATAACCCAGGCCACGCTGGGAGGGCTGCCCAGTGCATCCCCAAGCAAAGAGCTCTTTATTTAAAGATCTTTTTTTCCTTTTTTTAAAGAACTTTTTGTCTTTAAATTGTGAGGGAGGAGTGAGAGAAATGGGCAGGGATGTGAAAAAGGAACCAGGAATCCAAAAAAGCAATGCAATGTAACAACGAAACAAAACATCCAAAGCAAAAAAAACCCCAAAATAATTAAAACAATTAATAACAAAACCAAAACAAACAACATCAACAAAAAAATTAAACAAACTAAATAACAACAAAACCCAAACCCTACAAAACCAAAACCAGAGAACCAAAGCTTCCAAGCTCTCCATACAGAGCAGTGTCCCTAGCAGGTCTCATGACTGGAATAAACTGCCTCTATGGGCAGTGCAAAGGAGCATCAGCAGAACTAAGAATCTGCCTGGGAGCATTCCTGGAGGGGATGACATGGAACATTATCTCCCTTTTAAGAACTTGGATGCTGAGACCTCAGCAGATTGACTGTGCCTTCACTGCTGTAACTCTGCAAGTCATGATAAAAGATGCTTAAAATAAAATTAAAAAAAAAAACACAAAAAAACAAGTAGCAAAGTGAAAAATCTGATGCATGGTTAAGCTACTGGAACGTTGGTGTTTGTTTTGTATCTCATTTCCAGTCTCCTATAAATAAGAGATGGAACAAACCTCCATAATACCAACTGGTACTGCAAGACAAGAGGGCATTTTCCCCCTGCCAAACAGCTATTTTATTGTAAGCTCTGGGCTGTGCAGAGCAGAATCATCTTCTGCTGCAGCTATTAAAAATCAGGTCTGAGAGGTTCAGTACTGTGTGCATGTAATGGAAAGTTGGGGAGAAAAAGGTTCCAAGAGAAGTTGCTTTTGATGCACACAAATTGTTGCTGGAAATGAGGAATTTTCTCAAGTCATGCAGAATTACCCAGTGTGGCTGAGGAGGGTTGGGGGGCAGGGGCAAGTCTTTGTTCCCTCCTTTAATGTTAGGTTCTTCAATCCTTAAATCCACACAATCCTCCTGGTTTCCATCCCCTCTCCAAAGCATGAATGACAACACTCAGTGACATGCAGCATCCACCCCTGCCTAGACACAGAATCACAGAATTGTTTGAGTTGGAAAAGACCTCTAGGATCAGTTGAGTCCAACCATCAACCCAACACCACCGTGGCCATTAAACCACGTCCCCAAGTGCCATGGCCACACCTTTCTTGAACACCTCCAGGGATGGGGATTCCACCACCTCCTGGGATGGGAATTCCACCACCTCCCTGGGCAGCCTGTGCCAACCCCTGACCACTCCTGCAGCAAAGAAATTGTTCCTAATCTCCAACCTAAACCTCCCCTGGCACAATTTCAGACCATTTCCTCTCATTCATGAGAGGAACATGATGAGTTGCAGCCCACAGTTAAGCTAATTTCACCCATGCAAACCAGCATCTATGTCACATCTGAGCTACCACTGCTGGGAATGACTAATATGATAAAAAAGTGACTGCTTCACAGTGCCAGAGAGAACAAACCCAAACTGACAAGGATGCATCAACTGCAAAGTTTGCAGAGGCAACTCAATGGGCAACTGATGCTTTTTTATGTTGGAGATTGTGGATATTAACAGCTGACAGAATGAAAAGAGAATAACATAGAAGGCAAAAACTCTGCTGCCAAGAAAAAGAAGACATCAGTGGGATCTCTGCATCTCTACTATTGATATCAACTCTAAAATTAATAATAATAATAATAATAATCCCTTGAACAACTCCTGATGTAACAAGAGTACTTTGGTTGAGAAGGGGAGATGCAGACTAGACATCAGAAAGGAATCCTTTACAGTGAGGGCAATGAGACACTGGAACAGGTTGCCCAGGGAGGTTGTGGATGCCCCCCCCGGCACGTGTTTAAGGCCAGGTTGGATGAGCAACCTCATCCAGTGCCCCATGGCAAGGGGGTTGGAACTAGGTGATTTTTAAGGTCCCTCCTTCCAACCCAAACCATTCTATGAATCCTAACATTTAATTCTTTTTAAATAGCCAAACATTTAATTCCCTCTACTTATCTTTTATTAAGAAGAGTGTGTCCAGCAGATCAAGGGAGGTTCTTCTGTGCCTCTACTCTANACTTGAGCTAGATTGTCTGGTCCTGCTCTGGCAGGGGGGTTGGACTGGATGATCTCTTTGGGTCTCTTCCAACCCCTAACATCCTGTGATCTTCAGCTTGAAGAGTCTTTTATATCCCCTGATGTATTGAGACTCTGAGTATTTCTTTCCTTGATCTTCTCAGTGACTGTAAGGACCGTGGCAATTCTCTCTTCTTTCTACACGGTGAAAACTCAATGCATTACTTCAGGAGACAAAAAACACAAGCTGCAAAGTGCATGAAAAGAAATGCTGGTGTACTCTAGCTACACCTGACACACCTTGGGATTTCTGCACCAACACTGTGGCTCAAATAAAATAACTAACTACAAATAAGCATTTATTTTATTTACCAGGTAGTTGTACAAAGAAACAACTTTTTAAAAGGCCAACACACTAGAATGTCAACAGCTGCAATTTTTTTATGTCATGCTTTTTAACCTGTGAGCTGTGTCAGAATGGGTGATGCTGTGCTTAGGGTACCAGCAGGCAGCAGATCTCTGCCTTCTCCTGGTCTGACCACAGCCCCACAAACCCCACCCCCCCCAGCCTGGCAGCAGGCAGGCCAGGATGACCTCTGGTGGTATCTTCAACCTAGGAACACTGCAGCACGGAGCACCCAAACCACCACCATCATGTCCAGTGCCAGCACCTGCTGCAGACCCAACCATCTGCTGCGCAGCCCAGCACACCCCACTCGCTGCCTGGGAGTCCACCACCGTGTCAGGGTGGAGGTGGCCATCTGCTTCTGCCGATTAAAACATCCTGTAATACTTGTTTTGTGAGTTTCATAAAGGGAAAAATATATTGCCTTGGTGGTGAAAGTCACCCAGCGTGAGCAGGCAGCATGGGGATTGGAGCATTCCTTGGCTGCAGGCCACATCCATCTAATTGATTAAGGTGGCTCTGCTCGTGACTGAGGGATAAATGGGAGCCCAATAAATCTCCACACAAGTATCTGCCACTTGGAGATGGAAAGCAGCTGTTATGGATCCTTTGCAATGTGCTGTGACTTTAGTATCACAACGAACATTAAAAATTATCAAGAATCCTCCCTAGACCACTCAGAACTTCCCTGCTCAACATTTCCTTTTCAGCTCAATTACCAGCAGTGCCAGATGGTGAAGGGCTACAACTTCAGGCTTTCACAGAATGGTAGGAAAGGATGTCAGGAGATCATCCAAGTCCAACTGCTGCACCCATAGCAGCTTGCCTAGGATCACAATGTCCAGCTGGGTTTGGAATCTCTCCAGAGAAGGAGACTTCACAGCCTCTCTGGGCAGTCTGTTCCAGGGCTCCAGCACCCTTAAATTAAGGAAGCTTCTCCTCACGTTTAGATGGAACCTCTCGTGTTCCAGTTTGTGCCTGTTGCTCCTTCTCCTGTCACTGGGCACCACTGACAAGAGTCTGTCCCCATCCTCTTGCCCCCCATCCTTTAGCTCTTGCTTAGCATAGATCAGATTCCCTCTCAGACTGCTCTTCTCCAGGCTCGACAGCCCTAGAGCTCTCAGCCTTTCCTTCTCACAGAGATGTTCTATTCCCTTAATCATCCTCATAGCCCTTTCCAGCTATGTCAACCTCAGCACAAACTCAAATCATTCCAATTTCCCAAGACTTCGTCCATTACTTCCAAGCCTTCTCTTCCCCCTCCCCGCCCCAGGTCCCATTTATCTGCACAGACAGCATTGCTTCAGCCGAGGTTTACGTGATCTTTTTCACCCCTGGAAAAAACCCAAGCAGCAAAACTGCAGCTGTTCAGGGTTCCTTGGAGAAGGAGGAAGACAGATGTAAGTAGTTACCCTCCACAGATTCACAAAGCTTGGAGCCTGAGCAGCATTTTACTCTGTCCCTCATGTGACTGTTTAATTAGGTGTTGATTCACTCAGTCATGAGACACAAGGAAACAGGGCTGCGAGCCCTAACGTCAAAGAAAAAAAGTAATGCCTGTTCTGCCAGTTTCTGTATTAGCAAAGCACAAAGGGGACATCCAGTTCTGAGAAGCAAAACTCGTGTTTCCTTGCCCATAAGCCAAACCATCAAATCCCTTCAACCTTTCCACATGAAAACAACAAACAGATGAATTATCTTGGGGCGAGATGCTTGTGAACTCCACGATTATTCACCACTGTGAGAGCTGAGACCAGCTTGAGCTTGGGCACAGTGCGAGCTCCTGGCCAAGCTCTGCAGCCCTGTGAGCAGGGTGTGCCCTTCCAGCTGGTAATCCAGGGCCAAGCTGCTCCAGGATACCCTGCTTCCTTCTGGGGTTGCTTTGGTTGTTTGCTTTGGAGGGAAGACTACAAGCTGCTTGGCTATGGCTTTACTCCTGGTTGTTAACCGAATTTCTCAGCTGCCTCATTACAAAAAAGCCTCTCTGTTATGGGGTGCGGTTGCCACAGCGACAGGCTGTTAAAAATATCAAAGCCATTTTGAGCACATGGCAAAGCAATTTCACAAACCCTCTGTGTTTGTAACAGGAAAAGCTGGCGGACAATTATTTATATGTGTGAGGTTCAAGTGAGGTTGGACACAGGGATAAGCCCAAAATGCTGCTTTCAGTCTAAAACCTGCTGCTGTAGAGGGCTGCAGGGAACTTCAGCTTGCTGTCTTACCAGGTCGCTTATCAAGCCAGTCAACACCAAATGAACATAGAATGGGTTAGGTTGGAAGCCACCTTCAAGATCTTCTAGTTCCAAGCCCCCCGCCATGGATAGGGACACCTTCTACTAGCCCAGGTTGCTCAAAGGCCTCGTCCAACCTGGCCTTGAACACCTCCAGGGAGGGAGCATCCACAACCTCCCTGGGCAACCTGTTTCAGTGTTTCAACACCCCTACTGGAAAGAATTTCTTCTTAATCTCCAGTCTATATCTCCCTCTTCCAGCTTCAATCCATTCCCTCTCATCCTATCACTACAACTCCTTGTAAAAAGTCCCTCTCCACCCCTCTTGTAGCTCCCTTTCAGATACTGAAATCTGAAGTCTCCCTGGAGCCTTCTCTTCCCCAGGCTGAACAGCCCCAACTCTCCCAGCCCAGGGAGGTGCTTCAGCCCTCTGATCATCTTTGTGGCCTCCTCTGGACTCACTCACTCCATGTCCTTTTTTCCAACAGCAACATTGAATCTCAGTGTGTCATGAAAATGAATTAAACACCAAAAGCTCTTTTCCTGAAGAAAACTCCATTAAACCTCTGAATTGTGGCATTTTCAACACAGTGTTTGTTGTCTTAGCCTCTCCACTTGTGTAGATTTTACTTCAACAAATAATTAGACTCTGGATTAGGAACTTATTTAAAACACATGCCTAATGCTGAGCACATGAGCAGTGTTGTTACTTCCATGGTTAAAGAAAGGAGCATGACTTTAGAGTGCTGACTCTGCCTTATTTCCCCCTCAGATCTTACCAAACCCCCATCTCAATTCCACTGGAACCACTGCAAACCAAAGGCAGAGGATGATTTGTATAACACAGGTACAACAAACTCCTGTCCGTGGAACGAAAGCCCTGCCTGGCCCATCCATTTGTGATGCTCATTTGTACCCTCATCCCACCAGCACTAAGGAGAGATCCTCCCCACAAATCAACAACCATCTGACACCCAGTGAAGGGCACCTTTGGTCTCAGCATCCTCCACCACCTTCAACAGTCCAGTGTGATGCCTGTCCTAATTCTACAACCTTTCTATGCACAGAGCAGTTACTTAAGAGTCATTCTGGTTGGAAGAGATCTTTAAGATCATGCAGTCAAACTGTTCTCTACCAAGTCTGGGGCTAAGCCATGTCTCTCAGCATCACATCTCTGCCTATTTTAAACACCTCCAGAGAAGGGGATTCAGTCAGCTCCCTGGGGAGCCTGTGCACTATTTGAGAACCCTTTCAGTGAAGAAGTTTCTTCTAATGTCCAATTAAACCTCCCACGTTGCAACTTGAGGCCATTTCCTCTTATCCTACCACTTGTTAGTAGAGAAAAGAGACTGACTCTCACCTGGCCCCAATCTACTTTCAGGTGGCTTTACTTGCTTCTGTGGCAGCTCTGTGCTTGGCAGCCTTTAACCAATCTCCTTAGTTAACCCTCAAAACTACTAAGAAGTTCACTGCACTTCCAGTCTACTGCCAGGCTCTGAACCAGAAACAACCAGGGACACTTCCACAGATCTGCCAAACCACGTTAATGAATGCCTAGGTGGATTGGATCTATCCTCCAACTGCTTTTCAGGAGCTAAGACTTCTCTAACTTGGCTCCAACCCATGGACTGAACATGCCTCCCTTACTGGCTCTACAAGTTGAACAGGCCCCTACTTAATTTGTGGAAAGGATGAGATCTTGATTTGCACAGCTATTGCAGGAACCCCAAGACTAGTGAGAGGTGCCCAGGCTGCTCAATTCTCCAAGGTAAGAGTCACACTGCTCAATTGTTTTCCAAATTAAGCATGCAAAGGTGACCTGAAACTATTTCAGGTAGATCTATATAGAGCAGGCACTGAAGACACTGCTTGAGCTCACTTTTATGTAACTTGTAAGGACACGAGGACAAATAAAAATTAGATGCTTGGGCAAGCCACATGGCCATGTAACTTCATTTAATGCCTCCAAGAAATTCAGGCTGCTGGAACAGTGGAACAGCCTGGCCCCTACCAAACCAGTACATTCACACTGGGAGCTCCCAAGTGCTTTGGTTCTCCAAAGCAGAAGATCACTGAAGCTTAAGAACAGTACTTAATGGATTTAAGTGTCAGCCAGGCAGTGGTCCCTCTGGTTTTGAAGGAGCTGCTCAGTGTCTAAACCAATCTTGACAAAGTGTTCTACTGGGTTTGCAACAGAGTGCTTTGCTCACTGCCATGGTGACCTCTCTACTCTCAGGCTTTCTGCTGCACCCTCTGGTTTTCTCAGTCTGTGTTCATAGTCCTGGGTTTTTAAGAGTGGCAAGAATGGAAGTGCAGGCTAGGACTGGCCATTGCCCTGTAATGATTCAACAGCCTCCCAGGATGCCCAGGGAGGTTGTGGATGTCCCCTCCCTGGAGATCTTCAAGGCCAGGTCGGATGTGGCCTTGAGCAACCCAGTCTAGTGGAAGGTGTCTCTACCATGGCAGGGGGTGGGAATTACATGATCTTTAAGGTCCTTTCCAACCCAAACCACTCTTCATAGAATCATAAATAAGCTTTTTAGTCCATATAAGAGGGACTTCTTACTGGTCAAGTCTTACTGAAAACTCCATGAGACAGGTAGCTGCAATCTCTGAGCATGAGCTGAGAGCAGCCCCTGTGTCTCCACCTACTGCTAAAATCTTGGTTTGTGACAAAGAAAGCGCAGGGCCAGCTGGGTGTGCACTGCCTGGGTATCGGTGCACACACACACACACACACACACACGCACCTTCCTTATCATGGGGCTGAGCTGCAACAGGCAGTCCGCAGCAGCCCTGCCTCCTGCGGCAGAATCAAGAGGCCCTCGATAAACCCTGCATTGTTGCACTGGGAGAGGTTGTACTTAATCAAGAGACATGTAGCGGACATTCGATAAACCCTTTGTTGCTGGTGGCAATGGCTTGAAGGAGAAGGTAGCTCCAGACACTGCCAGCCAACACAGCCTGCCAGCAGATGTGGCAGGGGCAACTCCTGACTGTCTCCTAGAGGGGCTGGAGCAGAACCACCACTTCTGACCAGCTCTGATCAGCTGCACAGCAGCTCTTGCATCTTCTGTAGTTCTCACAGCACAGTCTCTCAAGACCCAAAGGAACGTGCGTTGTTTCCTCTCTTTCCTGTGGAGCAGCAGACTCAGCTTTGCTTTCTCAAAAGCATTTTCTTGCCTCGTCTCTTTCTACAGATTCAGGGATTGCATCAGGTTGGAAGAGACCCTCAAAGGTCATCTTGTCCGATCCCCCCAGTCACCAGGGACATCTCCAACTAGATCAGGCTCCCCAAGGTCATATCAAGTCTCATCTTACGGTCTTCAGGGATGGGGCCTCAACCACATCCCTGAGCAACCTGTTCCAGTATCTCACCATCATCATTGTGAAAAACTTTCTCCTAACATCCAACCTAAATCTAACCTGCTCCAGTTCCAAACCATTGCCCCTTGTTTTATCACTGCGAGCCCTTCTAAACAGTCTCTCCCTAGCCTTCCTGTAGGTCCCCTTCAGATACTCAAATATTGCTCTAAGGTCTCCCTGAAGCCTTCTATTTTCCAGACTGAACAGCCCCAAGCCTTGCACCCTGTCTCCATAGCAGAGGTGCTCCAGCCCTATGATCATCTTTGTGGCCTCCTCTGGACCTGCTCCATTAGGTCCATAACCACCTTGTGTTAGAGGGCCCACAGCTGGACACATTATTCCAAGTGTAGTCTCACCAGAGCAGAGTGTCAGAATCACCTTTCTCCATCTGCTGGCTATGCTTCCCTTTTCCTCCCCATTCAGCTCATCCACACAAGCATCTCTTAAATGTGGGAACTCAAAGCAGCATAGAGCTGCAGGTACCCTGCTGGGAGCCAGAACAGCACTACATGAAGCTATTTATTCTGCTGCATCAACAGGAAAGAAGGGCTCATGTGCTGGACAGCAAGAGCTGTCAATGCCACCAAGACACTTGGGTCTGGTTGGTTTGGTTGGATTTTAGTTCTTTTTTGGAAAGGAGCTGTTGGCAATCTCTTGCTTGGCTCCTCGTTTCCCTTTCCCCTCCTCACGCTACTGCGTGTCATCTGAGGTGACACAGCAGCAACCCCAAACAGGATGCACCCTACTGCTTGTGGCAGGAGGAGGAGGAGGGGATGGTGCAGCACCCAGGGTAACCCTGCAGAGAGGAGAGGCAGTGCTGAGGTCTTCAACAGGACAGAACTAAGAGAACAGAAAAATGGAAGGGAAAGCGAGCTGGGCTTTAGCTCTCTTCCTCCTCTCTGTGCTCTCTACAACTACCTAAAAGGAGGTTGAAGTGAGGTTGGGGTTGGTCTCTTCTTCTCGGTATCAGAACGAGAGGAAATGGCCTGAAATTGTGCCAGGGGAGGATTAGGTTGGAGATTAGGAACAATTAACAATTTCTTTGTGGCAGGAGTGGTCAGGGATTGGCACAGGCTGCCCAGGGAGGTGGCGCAGTCCCCATCCCTGGAGGTGTTCACGAAAGGTGTGGCCATGGCACTTGGGGACATGGTTTAATGACCATGGTGGTGTTGGGTGAGGATTTGACTTGGTGATCTTTTGAAAGCCAACACAATTCTATGATGCTATGGGTGTAAATACTAGTTTCTAAAGCAGAGCACCAAACAGCAGGGACAGTGATGAACATTAAGAGGTTCAGGGAACACCAAGCAGAAAGAACTCTGTAAAGTACACTAATTAAATTAATCACAGTAGCACCAGGCAGCTGCTTCCAGCTGCACTTGCACACATCTTTGTATCTTTCTGAGCACAGGGCAACTCCAAAATGCTGATGACACTCACTTTGCACCCAGCATTCCCAGCCTTTTGTTGTTGCCCTTAGCAGCTCTCATCATTCACGTCATACCTTCCAAATAAGAGCTCGCTCACTGCACCCCTCTCTGCTTTAGTGCCACCATGCAGGAGGTGCAGCCTGACCACCTCCCAGCCCTGACCCTGTCTCTCCATGAGCACATGCATCAGTGCTGGTCCCCAGCTGCCTGCACCTCAGTGATAAATGCAGGGGAAGATCCTTTTCTTGTCCACAAGACAAGCAAAGCAAACTAACAGTTACAGCTTTTTGAAAGTGTCTGCATCTCTTTTGTTTCCAGCTCAAAACCCATCGACTCACATCGAGAACACTCAGGACTTCACAGGACTGGGCAATTTTGTATTTCTTTTCAATTCTAAGTTTCTCTTCTTTTCTATTTTATATTGGAACAATTTCTTGTCAACCTCCCTGTTCCCTGTACAGTTTATTTTCCCCCTACTTTTTTTTTCTATCCACACAGAGGAGAACAATTGTCATTAGTGGTTCTTCCTTTATCTTGCATGGTTTTCTCTCCAGTGAGGGTGTGGATAAGGTCATCTCCTGAGTTGGCTGCAGCTGATTTGTCCTGCTAGTTACTAACAAAAAAGACCACTCTGAATACATAACAAAACAAAGAGCCCAAACAAACACCAACAAACCAAACCCCTACCACCTGGTGTCTTCTGATCCTGATGTGAAAAGATGTCTTACCCAAACACAAGCCCTCTAGCAGTTCTGTGAGCATTCTTCAATCGAAAAGGAAATCTGATGACCTATTTTAAGATAGGTAAGTTTTTAGACCATCCAAAAGAACTCATTTGAAGATCACAGAATGGTTTGGGTTGGAAGGGACCTTAAAGATCATCTAGTTCTAACCCCGCTGCTGTGGACACCTCCTCCTAGACCAGATTGCTCAAGGCCCCGTCCAACCTGGCTTTGAACACTTCCAGGCTTTCTCCTCAACTTCTCTGGACAACCTGTTGCAGTGCTTGCCCATCCCTCATGGGAATGAATTTTCTCCTAATAGCTAATCTAAACTGAGCTTCTCCAGTCTGAAGCCATTCCCCCTCATTCTGCCACTACAAACCCTTGTAAAAAAAAAATCCCTCCCCAGCTCTCCTGTAGCGCACTTCAAATACTGAAAGGCTGCTCTTGGGTCCCCTTGGAGCCTTCTCTTCTCCAGGCTGAACAGCCTGTCCTCAAAGCAGAGGTGCTCCAGCCCTTTCATTATCTTTTGCGGCCTCCTCTGAACCTGCTCCAACAGTTCTATGTCCTTCTTGTGTTGGGGGTCCCAGCAGTGAATCACTAGAATTTAAAGCAAATACTAAAGTGATACTCTGGCTTATCTGAAAATGAAAGTTTGCTAAACAATTCTGTTTATTGTCTAAATTTATAATTCCATTACTGTCTCATCAGAATCTATTTTAAGTTGCTTTGATTTTTTTTTTTTTAAACATCTATGCTTTTTAATTATATCTGCTTTGGAAAAAGAAGGGTCATGAGTTCATGATTAGCATCTCTTTTATGACTAGAAACTTCACTTAGTTAAGAAACCAAAATGCTCATTTTCACAGCTGCTTAGCCCTCCATGCTGTCAGTAGAACAATTTCCTTTTCTACTAAGAAAGTAATTTCCAGTAACTCACAGCAGCTGAAATGTTTAAGTACTGAAAGGGGAAAAAAAAAAAACAACCAACCAACCAACCATCACCTCCTTCTGCCTAGTTAAGGTCTATGTCAGAGTTTGGGCTGCCTCTAAATAGAAACTCACTGGAAGCCAACTCGCTGTCCTAACATTCAAGGCGGTTCTTTAACTCTGACTTAAGGGTAATATTGTTATTTTTCCTGTAAGAACAAGAAAGTTCTGGCAGACTTCATCCTTTTAACAGCTTCTCAGATGCTCAGATAACGTCATTCAACTAGAACAAGCTTCTGAGAAGGAAAGCATGCTCGCCCCAGGTCTTGCAGCCTCTCTTCCCCACACACAGCTTATCGAATGTGCCTGGTTTTCATCCACACCTGAACCAACATCAGCTTTCTACCAATTTCTGCTATCAAGTTCCACCAAAAAAAAAGCTAAGTCTCCAAATGGTAAGAACATTTTCTAAGCAGGTCTTCAAGTTAGGGGGCAGAAAGAAAAAAAAAAAAAACCACAACACAAAACCCCACAAGAGTCTCATTTCTCTTTGCTAGCTCTTTCTCAACTAACTGCTCACAAGAGCATCCTTCTGACTTACCAACCTCTCTCACAGAAGAAAACGTGAAGATGATCGGGGGCTGGAGCAACTCCACTATGAAGACAGGCTGAGGGAGCTGAGGTTGTTCAGCCTGGTGAAGAGAAGGCTCCTGAGACACCTAATAGCAGCCTTCCAGTATCTAAAATGGGCTACAAGAAGGCTGCAAAGGGACTGCTTCCAGAGGCCTGCAGTGATAAGATGAGGGACAATGGTTTGAAATGAGAGCAGAGCAGATTTACGTCAGATATTAGGAACAAGTTCTGCACCATGAGGGTAGTGGAACACTGGAACAGGTTGTTCAGGGAGGTAATTGAGGCTCCATCCCTGGAGATAGTTCCACAGGGCTCTGAGCAACCTGCTCTAGTGGAAGATGTTCCTGCTGCCTGCAAAGGGCTTGGACTAGGTGACCTTTAGAGGTCCCTTCCAACCCAAACCGTTCTATGATTCTATAGTTAACCCAAAACCAGCAGACTAAGTGCTGAGCCCACAGTCTTTGGTGGGCTGGCTTTTGACTTGGGACAAACCTAGGCAAGGAATTGCGCTAGGCAAGAAAATCTGGGTGTGTAGTAGATAATGTGTGTTTTACTACTAACTAGAAAGCAAAATCATTTGGCAAAGAGATTTTGATATCCTGGTACTCACAGTAGTCCAGAACTGTCCTTTTGGGTCACACCATGAGCGAGCTATAGACACCTGCCTAGTGTCTTCTTCTGGTATCACAGAATCACACAGAATGGTGGGAGGTGGAAAGGGCCTCTGGAGATCATCCAGTCCAAATCCCCTGCTAAAGCAGAGGCACCCACAGCAGCTTGCCCAGGATCACAATATCCAGGGGGGTTTGGAATCTCTCTAGATGAGGAGACTCCACAACCACTTGGAGCAATTTGCTCCAGAGCTAACAGCCAAGAATTTTCTCCTCCTGTTTGGATGGAACCTCCTGGGTTTCAGTCCGTGCCTGTTGCCCCTTGTGCTGTCAGTAGGCACCACTGAGAAGAGTCTGGCCCCATCCTCTTGTACCTCTACCCTTTAGATACTGGTATCATCTATAGTACCCCCATACTCCAGTTGTCCCCATGTCTGTTCTGGCACATTCACCAGAAACACAACGAGGTGCAGTCAGCCCAGAGCTTTACAGGTACTAATGGGAAGGAGGCATCCAATAGCACATATAAGATCTTCACTGAAGCTGCAGAAACTCAAGCACACTTGGACTTCTCATGTTCTCCACCACACACAACTGAAGTGGATCGGAAGGTTCAGAAATTACTGAGGGTAGCAGAGACCAAGCACAGCATTGTCCAAGCCACCAACCCACTGGTACCAAGGCTAAAGTAAAAAGCAAAGCAAACACACACACGGGAAAGCAACTGCTCCAGTGGGCTACGCTCAAACACACGAACAAACAATATCCCTCCTCTCTCCTCAAGTGCAAAATGACACAGGAACTGCGGTGAAGACACTGCTCTGCCCTGAACGGGCACAATGCCAGGACCTCAAGTCAGGGCTGAACCGAGCTCTAAGTTTCTTCATTTATCAACTAAAACAGATGGCAGAGAACTGCAATTTGGCTCCTGTTTCTTTCCAGTTATATATCACACAAACTGAAAGCGTAAAGGGTTTGTGGAACCATCAGAAGTTTTATGTTTTGTTGACAGTTTGGCTGGACATTTGAAGACACTGCTAATGAGGCACACGCAGACCTGGAGGAGTATCAAATACCATGGACGCGCAAGGGCATGAACTGTACCTATGCTAAAGGAGGTACAACTGCTTCTGTCATGGGTTTGACTCATTTTAGGGCAAAAATCCCTGCTAATTGTGTTGTGGAAACATCCTGGAGAAAGAGAGAAGGCTCGGTGGTGTGTGACAGATCATTTCCACACTTCCAGCAAAGGCCACACCTCCCAGATCCGCACTCAGGCCACAAAGGATCACAGGGAATTGTTGGGCTGTTCCTTGATGAGGCCGAAGTGGGCAGGAGGTATCTACAGCCAAGCTTGTTGCTATTCAAACACTGGCATCATGGAATCACAGAATTGTTTTGGTTGGAAAAGACCTTGACAATTATGGAGTCCAACCATCAGTGCAACACCACCATAACCATTAAACCATGTCCCCAGGTGTCACAGCCACATGTTTCTCAAACATCTCCAGGGACGGTGACTCCACCACCCTCCTGGGCAGCCTGCTTCATCACTGCAGCCCTGGGTCTGTAGAAATTGGGGATTTTTTTCAAGGCCATAGTTTCAAAGGCAGATAATACCCAAAAGCTGAAGGATGCCAAATTATCACTCCAAAAGCGTCAAGCAAGACTGCTGGAAACAAAGGGTGTTTACATGTAGTCAACCTGCTTCAGCCCAAAGGCTTCATCCCTTGCTAAGCACCATTAAGTTACCTTTTCAGAATCATAAAATGGTAGAGGTTGGAAAGGACCTCTGGAGAGTGAATCCAACCTCCCTGCAAAGGCAGGTCACATAGAAACACATCCAGACAGGTTTTGAAAGCCTCCAGAGAAGGAGACTCCACAACCTCTCTGGGCAGCCTGCTCCAGGGCTCCAGCACCCTCACAGCAAAGAAGTTTCTCCTCATGTTGAGGTGGAACTTCCTGCATCCCAGTTTGTGACCACTGCCTCTTGTCCTCTCACAGGACAGGCATCCACCCCTCAGATATTCCTACACAGCAGCCTTTGTAGAAGCACACCGTAGTGGTGGACTCAGGAGTTAATACTCTGTGTGCAGCCTGTGTAGTATTTTGTGCTGCAGCTCACATGTTTGAACAAGTTTCCCCATGGTGCATTGTACTCTGAATAATAGTATCTCCAGAAGCTATCAGTTCCAGAGAAGAAGAAAAAGGTCAAACTCCTGCACGACTGCATAAGAATTACCTCAATTAAAAGCACCAAGCAACAGCACGAGGCATTGTTGTAAAAATAAATCGGTCCTTCTGGATACCAAGGCTCCACAACGACCCTTCTCCCTTCTCTGGAGCAGAACACATTTACATGGGCAGGTATTTTTAGCAGCAAGTGGTTTGTCCTGCAGAGAGAGCTGCCCCTTTGGAGCGGGATCCCCACGGTGGCGTTTCCCAGGCACAGCAGGACCGCACATTTGCTTCGTGCAAAGGACTGCCTCCCACACGTGAATTCTGTTACTACTTGGGGGAAGGTGGAGGAGCTGAGGCATTGGCAAGTCATTTCCAGCTGCATAAAATGCCTCCCCGCTTTCTTTCCTCCTCCAGCAGGTATTTGAAGTCTCTTCCAACCTTGGTGATACTGTGATACTGTGATACTGAAGGTTCTCTAACTGCACCACAAATGCCAAACGTTCCAAGTCCTCAGAGCCAAATCGTGCTCTTGAAGCCCAGCACAGCCAGGCTGCGGATTTGCTGGTGTGCCTGAGCTCTGCATTTTTCCTGCCCTTACTCACCAGCATGTGATCTCACAGACATTCTGCTCCAGATGTAGCAACGGGAGGGAACGCAGCCTCTGAGCACGAAACCACCACGTGCGCTACTTTCCACTCATAAAAGGCACTTCTGAAGTGGTCACCTCCAGCATCCAGCCAAAATTACCACACACATTTCAGGCTCCAAGTCACACTGGGCCAGTTTGCTCCTGAACAGAAGCCTGAATGCACCCAAGCTGTCACCAGGAGCATACACTAACTCAGAAGTGCACACACGGCAAAGGATAAAGCCCTTGGATAACACACAAAGGATAATCCCTAAGTCAACCAGAGAAGATGGTCATCCTCAGAGGGCAAGGGTTACAGTACGACACATGTCAATGCACCTTCAGCCACCAGAAAACCTATGGTGGAATCATATCTGAAGAGAAGACCTCACAACAGACAAATAACTACACACATCCCATGCTCTTGGCATGTCTTCATGCCCTTATGATCTCATCTGGAGAAGGAGGTTTCACACAGCACCCTAAGCGTGCACAAACACCTTCATTTACTCTAGTATACCTACATACACATTTTCAGACACACAGAAGCCATGGCAAGAAGCCAACCTACTCTTCCTCACACAGTGGAGACAGGACAGCTCACCCTGTCTCCACAGAACAAGCACGGGAGCAAGGTTCACCTTAGCCCTCAAACTCATGGGGAAGTGGACAGCAGACATCTGTGCCTTCTGGAGGGAAAACTGCTATGCTTGCTTGTGTGGCACACACCATTGCAAATCCAGAGAGAACAAAAAGTAAAATCAAAGGATTCACCTGATCAGTTGGCAAGATCCAACTATTACCATGACCTGAAGGTCTGACCAGCAGAGATCCCAGTGGTTAAGAGACACTACAGGCACTCAAATAGATTTCTAACTTAGAGGAAGGAGTCAAAAAGCTGGAAGGGGAACCAAGAAAGTGACTTTCCAGAGCGGTTTAATGAGGTAAAGGCCACAGGCCATCCTCAGACAACCCGTGCCATCCCGGGAGAGGAAGTGACATTGCAGGCTGGCAGGAAGCTGAGCACACACTGACAGCACCGACCTCGTGATGTCCACTAACAGCACTGTGATCTCCTGACGCAAGTTCTCCAGCCACTGCAAGATCCCAGCCACCACAGGACATGCCAGTAAGGAAGGCAACAGAGGTGAACTGTGCTCCTTCCAAAAAAAGCAGAGAGGAAACAATAACAGAAGGCTTTTCCAGTCCATGATCCCTGCTGTACAGGTGATAGGAAGAAGCTAAAGTGAGGAGAGGGCCAAGCTGGGTATGTTCCCATCAGAGCAGAGAAAAAAATTTGCAAGGCACACTCAGGTAGGCACAAGCATCTTAACAGCTTTAAAGTTCTGTGGTCATTCACATGCATCTAGCATGTCAGGGGTACTGATTTGAGTTAATTGCTTTGGATCTGATGATAATGAGTAAAAGCAAGCACTGCCTGATGGTTGACCCTCTGATCTGCAGCTCCTCCAGGCACTCTACAGGCTCAGCTTGCAACGTGGCCTTCTTCAGAGCTAGGGTATCATTTTGAAGGACATGCTGGACCTTTTTGCAGCAACACATGCCTAGCTGGAGAAGCACCTGGTGATCTATAGAACAGTATCAAGGAGGGCTTGGATTGGCCCCTTCAGCAAACTTTCAAGAGCTTCTTCATGCTCCAGGGGTGCTTACTGGAACCTATCAATTTGCATGTCTCCATTTCCAAGATGAAAGCTGACTTAAAGCACTGGAAGGTAGACAAAAGCTCAGACGACAGGAAATGCAAAGCAGAATTTGGCAGAAAGAAGTACTTTAGAAAACAGCCATGGATGTCAAAATGCAGGCCAAAGTCATCAGAGCCTGCACGTAAATCAAAGTGAAAGAGTTCTTAAACCTTACTGCACTCCAGCTAACAAACCCAACCAAAAAAGCCAAAAACTTTCAGGAGAGATGGATTGCTTTTAATAAACCCCAGAACTTGAGGGATATTAAAAAGGCAGAAATTAGCTTAATAAAACCCCAAAATAATTCTGGATGTTTAAGAATTTGAATAGTCCTGAAAAAAAAAAATCACAGGACAAAAGCTTTCTTAATTCATCAGATAACTGGAAAAGATGAAAAGCTGCAGCTACCACAGAAAAAAAAGTCCAGCTAAAGCTCTTTTTGAAGATAGTCTCTGAGGTGGTGAGATTCCAGGAATTTTTACAACTATTGGAGAAATACTTGAAGGATGCCAGAAGTGAACAAAGATAATAATGAAAAATAACCCTAACTATTAATAGCAGGTTTGGGTCAGGCTGGCTCGATGCTCTGAAAGCACTGCTGAGCAACACCTCAAATACTGGGTTCAGCTTTGGGCCCCTCACTACAGGAAAGACTGAAGGGCTGGAGTGGGTCCAGAGAAGGGCAGCAAAGCTGGTGAAGGGTCTGGAGAACAGGGCTGGTGAGGAGCTGCTGAGGGAACTGGGGGTGTGCAGTCTGGAGAAGAGGAGACTGAGGGGAGATCTCATTGCTCTCCTACAACTCCCTGAAAGGAGGTTGGAGTTGGTCTCTTCCTCCAAGTAACACGATAGGACAAAAGGAAACAGCTTCAAGTTGCACCAGGGGAGCTTTAGGTAGGACATGAGGAACAATTTCTGTCCTGCAAGAGTCGTCAGGCATTGGCACAGGCTGCCCAGTGAGGTGGTGGAGTCCCCATTCCTGGAGGTATTCAAGAAACCTATGGACATGGCAGGTGGGGACATGGTTTATGGCCGTGTTTGGGTTGATGGTTGGACTCTATGATATTAGAGGTAGGTCTCTTCCAGCCAAAACAATTCTGTGGTTCTACGATTCTCCAAAGCCTTGCACAGTGGTGTGAGGATAAGGAATCTGCTCACTGTGTTGCTCACAAGGCCTGACACAGCTTGGTAAGGGATTTGCTGCCCTGGGCTGTACACAAAGCTACCTGCTAAGCCTGACTGGATGGAGTGGGCTACCTTGTTTGCTGTGGAAGGTTAATTCGGCGAGAATTTTGGCAATGGTTTTGTCGCATCATTGTTTAAGCTGTCTCTATTATACCTGATTCTGTTAGTGTCCAGACATGCCTGTCTCTGAACTGCTTTGGCACATCACAAAGCCAGAGCTTCAAATGGACAGCAACATGGCAGTCTGTGGTGTATCCCCCTGCTCTGAACCCAGGAGGAACGAACACCAAGCAGCTCCTCTAACAGCAGCTCATCATTCACATCACCAGTGCTAACCACCTTCAGAAATAACATGGAGATTAACCAAGAATTTTTGTGGGCAAAACTTTGAAAACAAGCAAGCAAGCAAAAAAAAAAAAAAAAAATCAATGTAAAGACAACTTTCATGTTCCTACTTCACATTTCTCCAGCCTCTGCTTTCAGAAGTCCCCAGCAACATATCATTGATGTCACTCAGTCTATCTGAAGAGATTAGTTGCTGTTTCAAGAAGCAGTGATGCCTTTGTGAGATAGCACACAACATTTGTACAGCACAAGGACAGCTGCCTCGTGAAGCATCTTTCTATCAAGCTAAACATTTCCAACTCTTGGTGTATTGCAGCTCCCTCAGTGAATCCCCCTGCCAAAAAAACATGTGGAAAGAAACAAATCTCAGGACACCAGTTCAAGTCACTGTCATGGAGAACAGAAAGAGCCTGGGCTGATGAAGGATACTTGCCTAGGTAGACTGCAGACAATATCACATTGCCCCCATCCTTAAGGCTTTTGTATCTCAGGACCCTGGCAAACTGCTCTCTCAATAAAAGAGCAGCACATATTATAGGAAGACCTTAAAACCTCCCACATTTACAGGATGACCAAAAATAGTCTTCTCCATAAAGAAAAGAAGGTTTAACTTTATTTATTCCCCTGCCTTCCCACCCAGCACACTCTGTTCATCCTCAGAAACACCCAAGCAACCAAAGCAAACCCCTGCAGGGAGAATGTGCCCAAAGATCCTCCACACTATTGGTAAGACTCGAAACTGGAAGGGGTTTTCAAGCTTGAGCAATTACCACCCAGCTGTACCTCTACAACAGGTGTTTTAACAGAGCAAACAGTTTGCAAACATGGGTGGAATGCCCCTCGGGGTGAGATGCTGCTTTACAGCTCCGTAGATTAAAAAGAGACACTGAGACTTTTACTGAGCTGTAGCGTAAGAGAAACTCCTAATGAATAATCTCTCCATCCCCCAGCGAGGTGGGAAGGATGTCTAGAGATACATGGGAGGAAATACTTGGAACTTTATGCACAAGATGTAATGAAACACTGAGTTTCCCCTCCTACATACAAGCCCAAAATGTCCCAATCCCATAATTCGGTATCATGGGATCATGCCTCTCCCTCTACAACAGGTTTAATGTTCTGCAAGCCCAATCCTCCCTCAACAGACACACTCTGCTGCAGTCCTCCCAGCTGTATTTACCATTAGCAGTGCTGCCCACATATCTTCAACAACAAAGATCTAAAGCCTGAGACCTCTCAGGTAATTTTCTGAGCTCCAGGCTCCTTCTGTTGAATGCTTTTTGAACCAAAAGCTGCTTAAGTGACTGGTGTTTAGCACCTCCCTCTTCTCCAAAGCACTAAGACAGACCCCTAGAAAGCCAGAAAAGAAACAGTAGCTCCAAGCTGCTATCCGTGGCAGTCAGTAACCTAAAGGTGGAGTAGAATTCTTTGTGTGCTCTCACGTTTAGCAGAAATGGGTGGCTGCTTCTGCTCAGTTTAAGGAAGTTTTTGTAAGGCTGTTTCCAATTTACTAGGGAAATGGATCAGAAAATTCCAGTACGGGGTTCATTTAATTGCTGTTTAAAAATGTAGATACATTTTAAGGCACACAACTGCTGTGAACAGCTTCAGGCATTATCCACAACAGGAATACTTTGATTTTAAAGGTCTAGGAAATAGCATATCTGAACTGTCATCCTCCTAATAATTGTAACAGCCTGGGCTGAGCTCTAGGGTCACCAGCAGCCCCAGTGCCAGATGCTACAGTATAGCCAAGAGCTCCTATTTATAGTAAAAGTTGCCTTCAGGGAAAATCCACTCACGTGAGGATTATTTGCAGTAGACAGCCTGGAACTCAAGGGTTTGTCTCACTCTCTAGAATACCTGCAGGTGTTTCTCTGTTTCTCGTTAACAGATTTTATCACCAGAACGTTGAATATTCTTGTTTGCCATGGAACTGTCACAGCTGTATAGATTTCAAGTCTCAGGGCCAAGCCTGCCAACTGCCCCTGGTTAAACTGAAGAGCTAAAGTAGTGCTAAGTAGTGGATCTCTTGTGATTTCCTAAGGCTCCTTCTGTAAAATAAACTGCTTATATATTTATTTACTTTGTAGAAAGCAAGCTGGCACATCAGCAAATACTTGGGTAGGGCTGGGTGATAGGCTGGACTGGATGATCTTGGAGGTCTCCTCCAACCTGTTTGATTCTATGATTCTTCTACTTCATGGTTGCTGACTTACTGCTCACATCACTACAACCTTTAACATCCAGTTCTGAGGGATTTTACAGTCTGGCTAAAGCCAGACTCAAAATTTAATACACCCCCACAGCACAGATAAATATTCTAGGCAAGGGGGAAAAAAAAAAATCAATCACAACAAACAACTAAACAAAACATATTTTCCCTGAAAAAGTATTATTTTAATTTTTGAAACGGTGCAAGCTCAGATTAAATATCCTGGTAACAGTCACAGTAAGACAAATGGAAATGGAAAACATATTCATAGTCAAAAAAAGGAATGAGCACCAAAATCATCCTGAAGTGTTCTGCCATCCTGATATTCATCACCAGAGTGGTTGGGTTTCTCTTTCTATTACTCACAAGATGTATTAAGAGAATTTATGTAATTTTTATGCTGTTCTACAGAGTCTCCTCAGTAAGAAGACAAAGCTATAAGAGTGAAGACAGAAATAACAGCACTGAGAATGCCTGGAAAACTTTCTGTAATTTAGAATATAAACAACAGTAATTTAGTCAACCCTTAAATACACCCTGACATCGATGAGGCTGTTGCCTTCAGGTTTACTAGAACCAGAAAAAAAAAATAAAAAAATCCAGAGCTCTTGTTTGCAGTCTCTGCAGACCCAGCTGTAATATAGAGCAGCCTTTACTTTCTGTCTGTGATCCAAAAGTTTCACAGTCACTGATAAAACCATACATAGTGAAGATTAACTAAAGACTTATTATCCCCTTTTGGAAAAGGAAAGCAGCCTTTAGGCAACATGCCTAGAGGGCATCTGTATTAGTCTTCAGAAAATAATACTTGGCTCTCCTAAGAGGCAGGTCTCCCACCCTGCCAGAGCCTTAGTCAGAAGAGCCATCAGCTTCCTCCTGGGATTTTATACCTGTGGGTCTGCCAAAAGCAACCACTGCAAATTCGCTGGTTGGTGGTTGAGAGTTCACAGCACAAAGTGAAGCAGCACCATGTAAATTGAGGAGGGAAGAGCAGACAGAGGGACAGGTCTTGTTTAAATTCACCTCCAGTTTGGCACAGAACCATGCAGGTGAGGAGGGAAGAGGAGATCTTGTGGAGCACTTACTCCTGCTCCTTTCACCACAGGCATGATCCCCACATTTCTGCCCCCAGGGCCAGCAGCTGTGGAATTCACCACCAATCTCCACGCAGAGCCATCACTAACACATGTCCTAACAGGGGGGGAAAAGGCAAGATAATTACACAGAGCAGCCTTAGCGCCCCTTCTACACCAAGGGGTCTGATCCCAGAGCTAAGCTGATTTAGAAAATAAGATGACACAGACATCATGAAAACGATTTGTCTCTTTAATAAGATCATTTTAAAAGAGAACACCTTCACAGTGACTAGCAGCTGTGATCAGTGTCTTTAGAAGGTGCATGCTCCAGTCCAAGTTCTAGACTTCAGGTCACGTCCAGGAGTGTGTCCTGACTCCATAAGGGCACAAAAGAGACCCATCAATATTCTGTGAAAGCTTCCATGCCTTAAATGCTGCAGATACACTCTTAAACCGCCTAAATGGCATCAGTGCAGTTAAAAGGACTATCCCACCACGCAAAATTAAGCCCATCAGTCAGAGATCTCCCTTTACAGAGCAACCCACAGGCTGATCATTTGTAGGCAATAAATTTCCAGGCAGAGGGTGGGAGGAGAGCTTCACCACACTGTTAGAAGTGTTTCAAGAGGTGCATAACTCTTACTAATGAAGCGTATTGGATTTGCATCCAAGTTGCAAACTCTGCTTTGGAGTGATCTTGCAAGGTACTGCAAAATCTTCGCTACTGCCAGGACTAGGCAGGAGCGCATCGCTTTGGAGCACCACTATCCACTGGCGAACTGCACTTACTTTACAGTCACAAAAGGCTACCAGCAAACCAACCCCCGAGGAGGCCCTGGGTCATTTCTAGGCCACGGCGCCTAAGCGAAGCCTCTTCCCACTCCGAATCCCCACGCAGGACCGAGAATTGAAGTCGTCACCAAAACCTCACCAAAGGGTTTTGTGACTCCACGACCCACCCGACTGGAGCCGACTAGGAACAGGGCTTCAGGAAAAGGGCTCCCTTTATTGCCTCCCCTGTTGTGCTTGGCATCTCTCGGTGGATCCAGCTTTGTTGCGGTCAGAGCATGACAAATTTCACCAGAAACCCTATACCTCTCTTGGCAGAGCCCAAAACTTCACGTTTTCTCCCTCTCTGCTCCACGTTTCTGAGGTGGCTCCCCGGGGATCGCCAGCCGTCTGCCCGCCCCAAGCGCACTAGCGTCTCGTCCCCCCCTCCCCACCCCGCAGCATCCCCGGAGGGAACCGTGAGGGGCTGGGGCCCCACGCCCGACCCGAGGAGGGAGGCAGGGAGAGGGGGAGGCCGCCGCTGATCTCCACCGAGTGAAACTCACAGGAAAGCCGCGCCGGGCCGTCACGGGGCTGAGCCCCCGAGGGGTGGCAGCCCGACCGAACCCCGAGACCAGACGATCCCCGAGAGGAGGCAGCGTGGCAGCCCCGACGTGGCGGCCCCAGGGGGTGCATCGCCTGCTCGGGGGGCCCGGGCTGGGGCACCTCGGAGCTGCGGCGGCGAGTGTCGGAGCCCGGAGCCGGCGATACGTGCGCGGCTAAGGGGAGCTGGGGAGCCGCAGCAAGCAGCTCGGGCGGCTGCCGAGGGGGAAGGGGGCTACGGCCGCTCTCCTCCGGGGCCGGACGGGCAGCGCAGAACTCGGCGCACAAGTTGGGCTGAAGGGAGGAGGAGGATGGCCCCGTCCCGGTTACCTGAAGACACAGTCATCCCGGGGGTCCCTGGCCGGGGAGATAAGCCCATGCTTCTTGTTGAAGAGCTTCTGGAAGAGGGTGGGCGGCATCTTGGGGAGCCGCCGCTGGCCCCCGCCGCCGAGGCGCTGGGCTCCGCGCAGCGCCGTCCCCTCGCCGCGGCTAGTTCCGCCCGCCCGACTCCATTCGGTGTCACAGTCATATGACAGACATTAGTCACCCGGCGCTGCCAGCGGGGAGGGAAGGGAAGGAGGGATGGCGGGGCGGGGCGAGCGCCGCTGACTGGCGGCGGCCTCACGTGGGGAGCGGCAGCCGGAGCCCCGCGGCGCCTCACCGGGACCCGTTCACACTCCAGCCCCGCTGGCCTTGGCAGCGCTACGAGGAAAGGCGTCTGTTCCCCCCTCAGCGCGGTTCTCCGGCCGCCATGGCTGCCCGTGGGGAACGGGGGCTGGGCAGCGAGGGGCGGCGATACCACGGCGGTGCTTTGTTTTTCTTTTGCGGAAGACAGGAGCAGCAGGAAAGCGAAAGAGAAGCCGAGGCATCAAATCTGTCTTTTATGCTGGAGCCAGTGTTGTAGGGGCTTTCCGTGCAGGGCTGCAGCAAGGAGAACCGCATTCCTTTACCTAGAAAATCCAGCTGCTGCCCCTTTGTCCTCCCAAGTGCATGAAATGATTCTCCCACTACATTAACAGCATAGCTCAGAGGGGCTCAATCACAGACCTGCACGGAATTTGCTTTTGGTAGAAGCAACATTCACACCCAAATAGTGTTTAGGATGTAATACCCCAGCTGGTGAATCCAGAACATAAGAAGGGGGGGGAAAAAAAAAAAAAAAGTGTGATGGGTTTTACCCATCACACAAACCAAAATGATCGTTGGACCTTGGCAGAACTCTTTATTAAATGTTTAAATGAAAAGGGAACACAGAGCACAGCGAAGTCTCTGTAACGTCTCACTGCTCAGATGCAACGCTACTATAGAGTAGTAATTAAGGGCTGACAACACTGACTCACATCTGCTTTTCCTAGAAAATGGAAATAAACTAAGGCAGTATATGATGTAAGATTAAATTAAGCAGATTATTTTTAAAAGGCACAATTTAGTGCATGTGTGAGATATCTATATGATGATTCCTCACAATCAGCTATATGTAGGAACTTCTGAGTTTCATCTCCCAGAATTAGTATTTACATATATCTTCCATACAGAACAAGGGGGAAAAGATGCATCTGCCTTCCACAGATGTACAGGTGAGCAATCTTCATCATATGAAAGCTTTAAGATGGGCACGTAAACACAGCCTTAAACACAAACATTCCTTAGGGGACTCTGTGAAACAATGAAAAGCTTTGGCCAGGATATGCAACTCGGCTTTCAGTAGTTTCATAAGTTACAGCAACAAAGACTTAACTAATCTCAAGCTGGATTCAAGCTGATAGAATCCCTTTAAAAGCAAATATTAACCTGTTCCAAATATAAATTAATAGCAAGTGACCCTGATATGCCTGGTTGACTTAACCAGGCTTAACTGAGGGAGAAGAGGGTGGACAGTAAGAGAAAAGGGGATAAATACAGGTTTTATCACCTATTTTCCTCTAAAAACCTCCCCATAGGCAGATTTTTTGTACCTTGACAACAAGCATTTTAACTTCTGTGTCCATTCAGTATATGTTGCCTTGGGGCCCCCAACCTCACTTCTTGGTGTTTCGAGGTTATGAACCACACCAGCACCAGCAGCATGCAAGGTCTTTCCCTCTGACAGCGAGCACATGCACCCCCAGAGCACTCCAAACAAGCAGCCGAACATCTTCCACCATCTCCGAGCACTTCAGGTCAGAGTCTCCTAGCAGCACACTTCAGATAACAAGACTAACTGGGCAGTGTTAATGAAGAACCTCTTTCAGATGTATGTACAGTACGTCCACTCCTGGCACGAGCCCTGGCGATAAAGCATTATCGCGGCTCTCGCGCCAACCGACTCCCTGCGAGCGATGCCACTCGCGCCATTAAGACTTCATCATCGTGTCTGGGATGTGACAGAGCAGCCCTGCTGACACAGACCAGATTTCTCTCCTGAATCACTGCACAAACAGGCCCTTCTGCAGCACCCAGGAACTGGCTGTGACCCATAACCTTTAGGCACTGGGATGGAAGAGCCAGTTCCCACTCTGAATGAAACCTCATGTAGTCATTCTTGGGTTCAAACCCAAATCACGAGGAAAAAGCCTTTCCTTTGAGAAAAGCAGAACAAGAGTAGATATTGTTGTGGCCTCCAAATGAATACCATTTCCTTCCCTGGGGCAGACAGCTAGCCTAGTAATTAATTACACTTTCTCCAAGAGTCAGACAAAAGATGAAAATAAGGAGCAGAGCTTTCGTAACTGAAGGGAAGGATGAGAGAGATTGTGGGTCATGATATTTCTGTCCTGTATAACCAGCAAGAAAAGCTAAACTCTGCAATATTCAGGCTGCCACAGCCAACTCCACAGTTACTGTGTATCTTCTTCTCTTGGACTTTCCAATTAGTTTGGCAGTACCAGTCTGTTTTTTGTAGAGAAACCACAGAATGGTTCCAAGTGAGTGCTTTTCTCCTAGGACTCCTCAAACATCCTTATGATAAACACCTCATTTATTCTGGAGCATCTTTACCTTGAGCAACCATTATAATCACAACTTACAGATAGACCTCTACCAAGGAGCTCACCTCCATCTCCTAGGGGCTCTGGATTCTTGCATAATCACCAGTGGCTCAGAGTTTGCAAGAACAGGGATATTGATAATTAGAAGCACATCCAAGAGGACTCCAAGGAGCTGTTGGCAGAGCTTGTTCTACTCATGCTTAAAGGAAGAAATAACTTAATGGTGTAATTTTTCACCTTGAGCTATGCAGTGTGTTTATACAACACTTCTTCACAGACTACTCTAGCAGCATTTATTTGCACTTTCTTCTACCCCTGAGCAACAGGAAAGAGGCTCAGGGTCTGATCTTCCACAGGTATTTGCAAGTGCAGTTAAACTAATTAAAGTGGTGAATTTTATGTTATATTCTTGGCATGTTCCTTTTGGAAATCCAGAACCATCTGCCAGGAGATGAATATTCTGGCTGATAGTACTGAGAAAAACTCAAATTTCAGGGGGTTTGGAAATTCATGGTACCCTTTTAAAAACTGATAACTTCCTGTCTACTGAAGAACCATCTTTATGGAGACCTCACAGAACAATGTCCAGAGTGAGATTCAGTTGCTTCAACAAAATAATTTAATAATAAGATTGAGTATTTGCAAGCATTAGACTAAATTTCAAACAGTGTATGTACCAAAAAAACATACAGCCATTAATTACTGGTTGGTAGGTCTGTTTCACCTTCCTGCCACAGCAGCAAGACAGCAATTTCTTCTCTTGACTCCTGCTGAAACCCAGAAATTTCATCTGGGCTTACAGTAGATCCAGTTTTCAGTACTCGTAATGTTATCTGGGGGGGGAAAAGGGAGAAGTTAATACTATCAGTTGGGGCATACTCTCAAGTGTAAGAGAAAGCTCCTTGGTATGACAAGCTGCTAAGATGTTCAATAGATATCTATACCATTGTTTATTTGGAGGGATATGAATCCTCTAGGTCAATTGCCAAGGAGCAGAGAACAGTGTTGAGTGTGTGTATATTCCTAATGCAAAGCAGCATCAGCTCAGTGATTCCTTCAGTAGAAGTGAGAACATCCAGAAGAAGGAAAAATAAAAACAAAACAAACATCACCACCATCTTTAGAGAGATTAATTCCTGATTCCCAGTCCTCTAGAAAAGCAGTAACCAACCCAAACTTTTGCTGTGGCAGCACTTGCCAACTACCATAGTTTTCATTATTCCAGTGACGACACCAGAACAGACTGCCCAGGGAAACTCTGGATTCCCTTCCCTTGGAGATGTTCAAGGCCAGGTTGGATAAGGCTTTGAGCAACCTGGTCTCGTGTAAGCTGTGCCCATCCATGGGAGGGGCACTGGAACTGGATGATCTTGAGTGTCCCTTCCAACCCAAACCATTCTGTGAATCTATGAATTTCTGAGATCCATTTGCCTACCACAACCTCTGTCCTATATCACCACAGTTCTCTTGGGCACATGACAAAACATCCCTGTTCTTTGATCTCCATTAATTAATTAATCATTAATGAATACACACACACCCTAAAGCACTCCCCTGCATTCTACATGCTGCATTTAACTCAGTGTAATAAAGCAGGAGAGCATTTGGAGCTAAGAGACTGCAGTTCCACTGGAAATTTGTGGAATTTTGAACACTGTTACACTTATGCACTGTATCTGCATTGCATTAAACCAGCACAATTGACAAAGACAACCTGCAGAAGACTTGCAGACACTGTGAAATGTAACTTTAAACGTCAGCAGACATCTGCCATCCGGTGGCACACTGAGGAACTTCAAGAGAGATGTGAAAGAAGAGGGGATTTTACCTCTGAGCAGTGCTAACTTGTAGACAGCTCTCATTTTTGCCTAGCAAAAATCTAGGAAGTGAATAAAGGAGCTTCCCTCTGTAAGGGCTCAGGAGAAAACAGAAACCATGGCAGAAAAACTGGCCATCTTTAAACACATCCCATTCCTTCAGCTTGGGTGCACCAAGTGTGATCAGAAGGTTGAAGGAAGTTCTCCTTCCCCTCCACTCTGCCCTAGTGAGGCCACATCTGCAGTACTGGGTCCAGTTCTGGGCTCCTGTTCAAGAGAGACAGGGAACTACTGGAGAGAGTCCTGCAAAGGCCACTAAGATGCTGAGGAGCCCTCGGGTTGTTTAGCCTGGAGAAGAGCAGCCTGAGAGGGCATCTGATCAATGCTCAGCAAGAGTTAAAGGGTGGAGGGCAAGGGGATGAGGCCACACTCTTGTCCCAGTGACAGAATAAAGGACAATGGGCACGAGTTGCAACCCAGGAGGTCGCCCAGAGAGGTTGTGGAGTGTCCTTCGCTGGAGAGTTTCCAAACCCTGGGCAAACTGCTGTAGGTGACCTTGCTTTAGGAGGGGGGGTGGACTGGATGATCTCCAGAGGTCCCTTCCAACCCCACCATGCTGGGCTTGTGTGAATTATTTTCAGGGGAAAAAAAAAACAACCAAAAACCAAAAAACTGCACACTAAAGAGCTGAGTTTAGCAGAGCAAGACATAAAACATAGCAATGCTGGAAGCTGAACTCAGGTGTATTCATTCTAGAAATAAGGCAGAAGATAGTAAATTACTCAATAAGGTGGCACCTTTTCCAGGGAGTCCCCATACCAGTGAAGCTCAATACTGTGTTTAGGAGGAACTTGAAAAAGTGCAAATATTCCCAGTTACCCAGTAATGTCTTTTGGCACCTTAGTACTGTAGCCTAGGAAATGGTTAGATGGTGTTAACTCCTGTTAAAGACCCTGGGAGATAAAGATCCTTGGAGTCTGTGTAGCCTGCTAGTGCACTACTATTGCAGGAGAACACTGTTAAGTCAGAAATTTGAAGTTTTCATTGTCTTTTCCTCTCTAGCTTTATGAGTTTCCCAAATATTCACACTTTAAACAGCCCACCCCAAATTTTTAAACACTCAAACAGGCAGTCAGATCTGCAGAGTGAACCCATTACCTTCAGGCAGCCTTTTGGGAAAGCTGAATGCTTTGGTGTCAGCTGGAATTGGGTGAAGCCTAGAGAGCCTCTGGGGTGGTGACAATCTGACAATGGAGCAGATTTCTTCTCTGCCACACGGAGGCTGTAAAGATAAATGACATTTCATTGACATGACTGTTGCCACTGAAGAAATACTCTGCTAGCCTTCTTCTAGGGAAATTGGAGATGACATGCAGATTTCCAGGGGTGTCATTAGAAAACATTTAGAACTACTTGTGGACACTTAATATGCTATTGGAAAGGGTGACAGAAAGCATCAAAGCTTCAAAGGGTGAAAGAAAGCTTCAGCTGTGATACTGTGAAGCTTAAATATATACACTACATTACAAATCAGCATGTCAAAATGAAAGAGTGCAATAAAATTAGAGCCTTAAAACTATTCCTTTCTTCTAGCCTTTGAGGAGTAATTCCTTTTTCTGAGCTCAGAGATGCAGGAACAACCTCTCAGGAAGAAGAAATACCTGTGGTATTCAGGAATAGGCTGTCCCCATGTGAGGCTTTGCACACTGCTGACAAGCTAAGCTACACCTCCATCAGAACACTGCCCACACAGGAACAGCAGCCCTATCAAATAACAGCCAGTTCATACTGCTTCATGCAAGAGATGTTCTGCTGCTTCAAAAACCTGACTTAGGACTCCAGTTACTCTTGTTTTAACCCTCCAATAAGATCCTAAATTTCTATGTGTTAATCTAGCATCCATGAACACCAGTATGTTTTCCTGCCAAGTAATCTGCTGCATTATAGAATGGTAAGGTTGGAAGGGATCTCAAGGATCATCCTGTTCCAACCCCCTGCCACAGGCAGGGACACATTATGAAGCAGTCTTCCTAATTTAACAGCTTCTCTTTTCCTATTTTAAAATCTTCCCTTTTCCTAAGAACTTTTAGTGTGCTGATTTATTAGGGTGAAGTGGCATGAAAGCCACAGAGATGTCACTTCTGCAGAGAGAAGTGGCAGAATTACTCTACTTTTACTGACAAAGGATTCAAACTGGCATTTAAATAGCAAGTTGGTTTGTATCAAAGGAGTCATGCAGCTAAGGCAAGTAGGTGCTGTTGTAAAGATGTTCCTGTAGATGCTGTAAAAACACAAACCAGATACCCACTGATTTTTGGTGTGTTTAACTGCCCAGCTAACAGATTTTTATATCTATCTTGTTGTGCAGTTTGTACTGTAGTGTTAGCACAGCCAGAATTGGACTGAGCCATGAAGAATGATTTGTTTGGTTTTAAAGGACAGACACTTTTAGCTCTGCAGGCTGAGCACAACCAAGATTTTTGGAGAGCTTTCTTTTCCTCCATGACCAGCATGGTGGAACTCGCTTGCTAAACAAAACCAGAGAAGAATTCAGTATCAGTTTCAAACTCTTTGCTGTTTATTCTTAGCCCTGCAGTACTTGCCCACTGCGCAATGCTTTTTATAACAATTACTGGGGTTTAAGTACTGATTTCCTGTCATTCAATTAGTTTTGATCTTACCACAACTAAGATGAAGAAACCTTGTACTGCAGCACAGAACACAAGGTGCTCTTCACAACTAAGGGATAAAGCACTTCCTACCACTTCTCAGGTTTAATTCATAGACCAGAACCATTGAAAGCTTTAGGTTGGAAGGGACATTTAAAAGTCATCTGGTCCAAACCCCCTGCAGTCAGCAGGGCCATCTGCAACTAGAGCAGGTTGCTCAGAGTCCTAGAAAACCTAACCTACAATGATTCCAGGGACAGGGCATCTACCACCTCTCTGAGCTACCTGGGTCAGGATCTCACCACCCACAGCAGAAAACAGTTCTTCTTTCTCTCCAGTCTAAATCTCTTTTAGTCTAAACCATTAGCCCTTGTCTTGTGACAACAGACCTTCTAAAATGCCAGTCCCCATCTTTCTGATGGGGACTGGTAGCACTGAAAGGCTACCAGAAGGTCTTCCTGGAGCTTCTCCAGGCTGAACAAGCCCAACTCTCTTACCCTGGCCTCAAAGCAGGGCCCTGCTCCAACAGGTCTCTCTCTGTGCTGTGCTAAGGACTCCAGAGCTGGCCCCAGCACTGCAGGGGGGACCCCCAGCAGAGCACAGCAGAGGGGCAGAATCCCCTGCCTGCCCCTGCTGCCCACAGCCCAGGTGACGGTTTTGCTGCTGGGCTCTTGAGTGCCCGTTGTCACTTCCTTCATGACTCAAAACCCACTTCCGGTTCATTCCTTTGCTAATCAGCACAACAGGACCACTTACCCCCACAGCACCTGTCTGTTCACATGGCAGTGCTTCTGCTGCCCACCTCACTGCTCTGGCTGAAGTGTTTCCTGGGGCACCATGCAGTTGGAGTGATGATGTTCCTTCTTCTGAGATACTGAATTGTTTTCCTTCCACCTCAGATATCAGCCTTTTAGGTTTAGCAGTTTGATTGTCAGGCTAAAGGGTGAAAACAATATATTGTCATGAAGTGAATCTCTACAGTGTGGTGAGCACCAACAGAATCCCACTGTCACACTCCAGTTCTACACAACTAACTCAGTACCACTGACACAGGCAGTGTGAGAAACACTGAGCTTAGGGGACACCCCTGACTACTGCTGCTAGCCAGAGGCAAGCTACAGCTTCATTCTCTGCAGGGACCCCTTTCATGGGAAGTGCTACACTTCCAGCTGGAGTCTTTCACCTACACAAGGAAGGGAAAAGTCATTTGAGTTACAAACTGGCTCATTTCTTAAGGATCTTTCACCTTTCTTTCCGGTCCTAACGGTGAGGAATGGTGCATACCAGTTTTTAGATTTGGAGTTCTCTCTCTTGCAGCTGTCATTTTACAGACTTTTTTTCCTGTGATAAATTTAAAAATAAAATAATTAGAGACAAAGAACCACAGCTACTCTCCAACCCATGCCTTACAGGCTGCTTTGCAAAGAAGGACCATTCCAAAGCTACCCATGTAAACGCAATTCCTCCCTTCAACAGAATCCTAGTTTCCCTCTCCCTACCAACACAGCTGCTTTACTTCTCTCCCATTCCTTGAGGAAATGAGGCTGCTTATTAATCTTAAGTTTTCTTGGCTATTTACTGCTAGATACACATACTGCAGAGGCAGAGCAACTGCATAATCACAGCAGCCTTTGCCAGTGGCAACTTCAGCTGCTATTACAGCCCAAATTAAGCAGGGCTGTAAGCAGGGGGGGAATTATGCAGCATCTGGACCACAGCCAGAATTGCATCAGTTCAGAACTGTAGTTACAGGAGGAACTCTTAATAGGTGATAGGAAATAAGTTCAGATAAGAAGTATGATATGAGCAGTTCTGTTCCTGAATAAGTTTAGTAAGAAATGCTCTTTTTTCCTTTTTTTTAATTCTTCCCCTAACACATTCATTAAAACCAAGTCTTACTTAAGGGGAAGATTTTCAGGTCACACTCTTCCTTCAAGACCCAACTGAGCTTAGCCTGTACCAGGGGGGACAAATGACTCAGTGGAAGCTTGGCTCTGATATTCTACCATCATTTAAGTCTGGATAGAATATTCTAACGCCTCACAGCCAGCACAACTGCTTCAGGTCATGTTTTACCTGCCACAGTAGTTGAAACACTTAATGATGGAGTATAATTACAACGTGACAGTTTCTTTCTAGAAGAGGAAAAAAGTGAACAACCATTCTGAATAAATGTTAACAATCAAATAAAAAAACTAAAAAATCAATGTTTAAAGAAATCATAGGGAAAGGGAGATAGAGTAAAAACGAGATTAAACTTAATTTAAAATACATTGTTACTGAGTGAGTTCACACTTCGGTTATTTGATAGTTTATCATCAAATCATGCAGATTATTCTAAAGATATTTGTAATTTAAGACTCACAGAAGACATTCCCTCAAGTCCTCAGCTCTGAAGCACACTAGGACAGAACATATTTAAAGAGGATAGAGGGGAAAATCAGGTTCATAAGAAATGCAGAAGCAAACTGTAAGATTGGTATGAGTGAGCTATGACTGCAAATGTCTGCAGAGAGGGCTGGAAGCAGCAGCAGAAGGGTTAACAGAAATTATATTCTTGCTAGAAAAAAACAAAACAAAAAACCCTTGAGTTCCTCAGATTTACAAAGGCTGAAGCCAGTAAGATTAGATCTCTACTATTAGTGGGGACACAGGCAGCTGAAACTCAACAGGAGTGTCTGCAGCATCACAGGCTTATTCTCATCAGCCTTTCTTTTAAGTACCATTCAAAAAGAGAAGAAAACCCTGAATATTTCAGTGCAAAAAGCCTGCTTTGCAGATTACCTTCTGCTGTATTGGTCTGGAAAATCCTCCACTACAGGTTCTAGAAAACATAAAAGCTAAACTTCAATAAAAGAAAAAGCTCTACAGACCAGACAGTATTTTAGTGCACACCAAGTTATAAACCAAATACCAGAAGCAAACATGGGAAGCTGCTCCCCACCATGCAGTCATGCCTTAAACGAAATGATTATTCTGCATCTTAACACAGGTGCAGTGGATTTTGTGTACATATTCTGAACTATTTGTAGAAAAAACAAAAATTACCTAATATTGTTGAAAGATTTGAGATGTGGGGCATCTTATCTATGGCCACTGCTTTGCTGGAGTCCAGGAGAGTGGAGTTCTTGTACTTGCCAGAGTCCACAGGGCAAAAAATACTTCTTTCTGGACATAAAAGTTAAGTGTAAGCTTGTGCTGAAATTCATTGAGTCACTAAATTTGTGACCAAACTGAGAGAAACCACATCTGCAAGACAGTATTGTCTTGACTCAGCCAGCTGCAGAAAAGTTTGGGAGGAATTTTGACTCAAAGCAGATTTGTTGGTCATCCCCTAAACCAGCTCCTGTCAACAGTGAATATTTTAAGTTCCCAGTACGATTCAAATTGCACCAGGACCTGATTCACAGTGGACTGGATCCCATGCTAGAAGCAAAGATCTGACCTAGTGAGCCACACTAAGAGGAGCCAACAGCCTTTCTATTGCAGATACTCTTGGTATCTGATGCAGATACATCAAATAAAGCTTAAGAAAACCAGAAGTGTCACCTGAACCATCATCTCTGAATGTTTCAGGGGATGACAAACTTCTCAGGCTGGTACTAGGACCTGTGATATACTCTTCAGTTGAGTCTGTATCTAAACACTCTAGGAGAAAGGTGGAGACACCTGTGGGAAGAGTCATTCCCGTACCTAGAGAAAGAGACCAAAAAAACAAAAAGGTGGTTACCATAAACCCAAGGTGTCATCTTGTACAAGCCATCAGGAATTCCTTATCCAAATTTTATTCCTGGGAAGAGCTCAATATTGTCTAGTCATGATCTTATGCTGATTCATAATGCAATTAAACAAACAAAGGGCATCTTGAAGCCAAATTCTCACTCCCATAAGCTGACAGGAGACACCATCCTTGCCCAAGGCTTGAGCTGAAGAATTTAGCCTCTAATAAGGTAATTCTAAGGCAGGTTTGTTTTCAGAAGGGCAAAATATTTAGCCAAAAGCTTTTAAAAATGCAGGTTTGAGTAAACTGAAGAATTAATTTCAACAACTACTTGTCCATGATAAAACCAAGGTCATGTGGTTTTCATCAGGCTCAAGACTCTCAGATCTGGGAAGTTTCCTCCTCATGCTGTCTACAATCTATCCATGTGAACCAAGCCCCATGCTGGAATAGGTGGCAGAAGTCCAGCCAGTGGTCTTCATATCTTTCCTTTCCTTCCTATCTATTCCTTCACATAGTCACAACCAGTACAAGAGCACATCAGTACTGTTCTTGAAACAGTATTCAAATTACAGAATTTGCTTTACATTTGGTTTTCCAGGGGTATAAAAATGTATGTAATACTATGATGGATTGTCATTCTACTCACTTGAAGTCACTTCAGTACTTTTCAAGCTTTCTTTACTTTCAAAGTTAATTAACAGGGAACCCTAAAATTAAAAGGCAAATAGAAACAATCTCAGAAGGCTGGGTGTAGACAAAAAAATGCCATTAAATGTATTCCTACATTGGTAGATACTCAGAAACTTACTGTCTGGTACCTCCCCACCTAAATTTGCTATTCACAGTGTAATTTGTACTAAGGCTTTTCATACATTGTTAACAAATATGACTTGCAGTTCTGCAATCCTTAATGAATGCCAATCCTTTGCTGAGACCTCCAGCATACTGACACCAGATGAAGTTATGCATGAGATCACTGTGGAGTAATCCATTTCCCTGTCATTTATTTATGTATTTATTTTAGAGGCCAAATTCATGCTGCTTACTTGCAGAATCCTAGACATTTTCACAGCATCCAGGCATGGCAAGGGTGGGAAGGGAACTCTGGATATCATCCAGCCCAACCCCTCTGCTAAAGCAGGAGCATGCACAGCAGCTTGCTCAGGATCACAATGGCCAGGGAGGTCTGGAAGCTCACCAGAGGAGACTCCACAACCTCTCTGGGCAGCCTGCTCCAGGGCTCCAGCACCCTCACACCAAAGATATTTTCCCTCACATCACCAAAATACAGGGCCAAGTTCAGCCTGAAAAATGTGCACACAACTGACAGGAAAGCCTATTTGGTTTGAAAAAGTATGTGACATGTCACATTTCTTTGACTTATGCTCCATAAACTAGTAGATAAGAGCAAGATGACACTCTCACCTTTATCTGTACAGTGCTTTCTTCTACTTTTTTTATTTCCAGATCTGTTTCTTCTTGGACATTCACTTTGCTGCTGTTGAAGAACAGAGCTAAGCTCAGTACATACAGCTATACTGCTCTGGAGGAAGGCAACAACAACTACAAAATGTGTTTATGAGGTGCCAACAAAGAGTCTGACAAGCAGCAGCTCACTGAGGATTCAGACTGCACACCAAGAGACATCTCACACAGTCAAAGCAACAGAAATTGCAACAATGATGCATTTGAGTGAGTTCTAACTGACCTTCGGCTGTGTGCCTGCATCACTTGGGTGATTTCACTATTTTCCTTAATTTTTGGTAGGCTTTTCACATTGGGCTTTCTCTTCAGGCCTAGAAAAGAATATATATTTAGTTCAGTAATGTTAGTATCAGGATGTAAGCAATTATTTCTAACAGAGTACCTTTAGCTGCTCTCCCTCTTCCATCTCCATCATTTTGGATCCTATTATCATGAACACTGTAAAGCCTGAGTTTGCTTTGTTTTTACCCAAGTGGTGTTTTTTTTTTTTTTTTTTTTCCCAGCAGTATATCAAGACAAAAGAAGTAATTAGGAGACATCAAAAGATACTTCAGACATTTTCTAAACCTCTTGATTAAAAAAAAAAAAACAAACAACACAACAAAACCACTTCAGACATCACCTTACTCTACCTGGGCTCAAAGTAGTTTGAATCTACATCAGTTTTAAATGGAGTTTATTAGAGGTACCATAAGAGTTTCTGCATAAACTGGTCCTCGCTCTATATAATCCCAAAGGCCACAATGGCAGTAAATGTCAGCCTTTAATCTCATTCTTTCCCCTCAAGCCACCTTATTACTTTAAGGTCTCCAACTCCTAACTCGAGACCAGCTAAACTCAAGGACAAGGCTGTTCCTTTTGAGGAACACGTTTAAGTAATTTTTACAGCATCCTTTCAAAGGTGAGCCAAGGCTTTTGTCGTATAATTCCTAAAGGAAATGATAAGATAGATGTGAGGGGAGAAAGGACATCATTTACCAAAGTAAACCCCCTTTAAATTCCAAACTAGCAGCTAAAGTTGCAGATCAGCTGCCTGCTCTCTCCACGCTGCAAGGCACAGAGGCAACAACTTTCCAACTACACAGGACAAGCTAGGCCGGACGCAGAGGCTGAGAAGCCCAAAGCCGCGGCTGAGTGATTTAGATCATTACTGAGATCACCCTCCCCCGGAGGGAGATTTAACCTGCCCGGCACCCTGACCCGCTCCGCAAAGTACCGTGAAAAGATAGGCACGGCCAAGAGCGGCGCACG
>WBNM01017688.1:312667-340098 GCA_013399055.1 Ramphastos sulfuratus | reverse complement strand
GTGTCCAGAGAAGGGCAACGAGGCTGGTGAGAGGCCTCGAGCACAAGCCCTATGAGGAGAGGCTGAGGGAGCTGGGATTGTTTAGCCTGGAGAAGAGGAGGCTCAGAGGAGACCTTATTGCTGTCTACAACTACCTGAAGGGTGGTTGTGGCCAGCAGGAGGTTGCTTTCTTCTCTCAGGCAACCAGCACCAGAACAAGAGGACACAGTCTCAAGCTGTGCCAGGGGAGGTTTAGGCTGGAGGTGAGGAGAAAGTTCTTCACCGAGAGAGTCATTCCCCATTGGAATGGGCTGCCCAGGGAGGTGGTGGAGTCACCGTCCCTGGAGGTGTTCAAGGCACGTTTGGACGTGGCACTTGGTGCCATGGTCTAGTCTTGAGGTCTGTGGTAATGGGTTGGACTTGATGATCTTTGAGGTCTCTTCCAACCTTGCTATACTGTGATGCTGTGATACTGTGAATATATGCCTAATTCTACAGGCTGTAATAAAACCCAGAACACAAGTAAGTATTTTGCTTCAGAGAGCTCTGAGAATTTGCAGTGTTTAATTAAATAAGTTGATGAAAATGTGCAGTTAGTACACTTACATATATCAGGAATGGGCAAGAGAAATTTGGCAGGCAGAGAAGGGAGCAGGGGCTGACGTTTTGTCGTTAATATTTCATCTTTCCTGAGAGAAACTTGAAATATAAGATTTCCTATAAGGGAGCAGAATTCATCCTTTCAATCACTACCCATGCCTGGTTTTAAATCTTTCCCAGTAGTGTCTGTGTTTGTGAGTCCTACCACATGTGACAAAACATACTGATGTATCAAACACTCTCTTGTCATATAGGGTGATAAAGGTGAACCTGGAGTACAGGGAAAACCAGGATTAGCAGGAGCCAAGGTAAATATGAATCTTGAAATCTTCTACTTGAAGAAGGATTTGGTTTACTTTCCCATGACTTACTGATTTCTCAAGATTTTCCATAGCAATTTCTTTCAAGAGAACAGAGCAGTTAGGATAAATTGCATCAGAATAATTTTGATGGCTTATTCTTGATAATTTTATAACACCTTTTAGGCAATGTTGCTTATGTAATGTTCATGAAGTTCAAACCTGCAAACTTCAGGTAGTTTTATTTGTGTAGTGTTGAAAAACTCAATGCAAACCATATTAAAAGGCAATTAAAAAATACAGAAAATGAAAGTCCAAGATTAATAATTAGAAGTCTCTTTTTGTGGTTTCTCTGCATTCAACATCTCTTCAGAATTGTCCAGATGTTTAATTAATCCTCAGTTATAAAATTTCAAAATATCATAGCCAGAGCATACTGTGACCTTGAGAAAGCATTCAATGTATGCTTTTACACACAGCACATCACTGATACAGAGCTATTGTATTACTCAGGGAGAACTAGGAGTACCAGGTGCTCCAGGCGAACCAGGCTACCCAGGCATTCCTGGTACCCAGGGTGTAAAGGTAAGTCTTTCTTCTAAGTTTTACATTAATTGGATCTTTTGTTGGAAATGCTTTTGTTACACGTGAAATAATTTTTCTGAGTACATCTCACATCTCTATTATTAAAGAACAGTTGGTCTATTTTGGGAGGAAGGCCTGGTCTATAGAAAAACAATCATTCTTCAGAGGGAGGAGAGAATGGCCAAAGTGGAGAAATTAACAGAAAATGCTGCGGCATAGGTGTTAATGAAATATCCATTGTGATTTATACATAATGGTATGATCCATGGTTCTATATGTACCAAGACAGTAATACTGATTTTTAAAAAGGGAGATTTTGTTAAAATACGTGGAATTTCCCTAAATTTTAAACTGGAGAGGCTTTTGTGTTTTATGTGAAGATGCAAGACAAAATGTATATTGCTAGTTAAGTGGAGTTACAAGTCGTAAGTGTGACGAAGTCTTGAATTGTGGAGGAAAAAGAGGACAGTTTGGGCATCTGACAGTAACAGTGAAGCTTTTCAGCTGTAACTTGTTTTAAGACTTGAAGCCAAACCAAATATTTTACTTTTACATACAATACAACTAAATACACCTGTCGGGGAGGGGTAATTAGGTACTGCGAGACGATATTATAAAAATATTAATATATAATTTATTAATATTAATCAATCGGAACTCGCACCACCCCCTACCACCATTTAATAATATCAATAGTAACAGGCTCTTTGCAACGTTAGGAAACTATGTACAGGTTATAACAGGATCTGGAAATAACTGTTAAATATATATATTAACAGAACTCAAACCAAACTGGAAGAGGTTTGTGGTCAATGTACCACCTGCGGCCAGTACGCCGCTTGTTCACTAGATGGACCCGAGAAGCAGCTTTCTGCTTATGGCAGAAGGCAATCAATGATTACAAGAGGCTTGGTATTTATTCACAAAAATATATCACAGGAAAATAATACCCTAAGCACGTGGCGGGGTTTCCCGTGTTGCCGGGCTGAAAGTTGCCGGAGGCTTTAAAGTTTCTCCAGGCTCCTGAGCGCTGGGGAAGAGGAGACAATCTCTAACCTGATCCTGGCTGGCTCTGGAAGCAGGCTCTTACAGGCAGGATGTCTCACTGTATCACGCTGGCGAATGCGTGGAGGCAGCAGGCAGGATGCAAGCAGGCATCTGTAATGGTGGAAGGCACGCACCCCGTGTTCCCTGCTCCTTTATAACACAGCCCAAAGATCAATTGGACCTTTGGACACAAGATAGCCAATCAAATGGCAGTTACCCAAGATTTTGCCATATTGGGTGAAGCCATAGGCTTGCTTTATCCTTTTTTGGGCAGATCACGGGCCCTGCACAAGGCAATCATGTGCCCCCTAGCAACCACAGGTGATGGACAGGCCCCGGACCCCAGACTTAGTGGCGCCAGGTCCTTTGTCCCCTTTCCCGCGGTTGCTCTCTCCCCAAAACAGCAGAAAAACATGTCTGCACAAGCCAGGACATGTACAAGCCCAAGAGGCCTGTTTAGGCCTACCACGACAACACCTAGCATAAATACTCTCTTATGTTCTAGATTTTTCAATCAGTAAAATATTTGCCATGGCTAAAATCTCCTTTTTACTGATGTTTAGCATTCAATTAACATTCTCTTTTTAAAAAATCCCAAACTCACAAGTTTGGCTCTTACTGAATACCAGCAAAATAGATCTAAAAGCCTAATTATTATCTTTATTAAATGAAGTTTTTTATGTCCTGTCACCCTCTCTCACTTCCAATCTCTGTTTTGTTTCGTGAGTTGCTATATTGTTGGCCCACCATTTTGATTCATGTCTACTTAAGCAGTCACATTGATTTAAGAGGATAGAGTTAGATCAGGAACCATCTCCCATAACTTCAAGTTTCAAAGTCAGTCATTGCAGAAAGATAAGTATGTTCTGTCCTTAATTGGCATGAATAGTTTCTCTCCAGTGTCACTTAGGTGGTGTTCAGACAACTTGATAAACAGATACCTACCTTTGATGCACTATTTGTACCATCTGATTGCTCATCACCCCACTGATGTTTATTTACTATAAACATCACTGAAAGTCAAAAGCAGTGGGTGAAAGAGGGACTTAATCCTTGCACAATTTTGATTAAATATAGTGATTGTGGGGTTTTTTTTTCAGATAAAAACCTTTTTTTTTTCCTTTGGTATGTCATATATAACTTCTGCGTTCAAAGTGTTTACAGTACATGTTACAGAAATCAGTGATCTCTATCCTCTAGTGGTGAAGGCAAGCATACTTAGTGCTTAACATTCAGATGAAATTTAACCCATCAAAAATACTGTCCCACTCCCTGACTACATTCTCTCCACTTGCATGCACTGAATGGGTAAAGTTCTGCTGGACTTGCCACTTCATTGTGTTGTATTTTTTAATTTTAACTTGGTACATGAGTATCCACTTTTCATTTTGTTATTTCTTTCTGTAACAGATTTCCTTCTGGAACAGATTTCCTTCTTACTGTAATTTTCGGTACTTTTCTCAGTATTTATGTTCATGGGGACAAAGTGATGTGTTTACATTTAGTATAAATAAAAGCTATTAGGTGCTTCTCTGATATTTACTCTGTTAAAACACAGGCTGCATGTCTTTGAGATGAATCATGATACATTAGAGACTTCACTTCTAATATTTTACAGGGGGACAAAGGAAACCAAGGTGAAAGTGGTATTCAGGTATGTCAGCTTTGTTTCTAATGAAATAATCTGTCAACACACTTAATACAAGCCTTAGATGTTAATTCAGGAGTGTATTTTTTAATATGAAGCTCCACGGGTTTGCGTGAATAGCAGGAGTGAGCCTCAACTCTTCTTCAAGGAAAACTTCCCAGTATACCCAATATGAATTTCCAGTTGTATTTCTGAGGCTGAGCAGGCTATTGGCATTTGGTGCAGAGCGTGCAGTCCCGGCAGAGGTGCAGTATCAGGGATGTGAGTTGTGCTGCCATCCCGGTAGCCTGGGACACAATCAAGCACTGTTCTGGGATGGGTTCTGTCCCTGTCTGCTCCAGGCACTGTAGGATCATATAAATGCTTACAGTCAAATTAATGCTATTTGGCCTCTGCCTACCTACTGTATTATAAATGAGGTTTTCCTTCTTGTTATCTTAAAGTCATGGAAATACCTACAAGAGTATCATGTCAGTACAAAGATCCTAACATGGTTCCTCTATGTTCAGAGTAGAAATTGTTTCCTTCTGCACAGTTTCTGTTCCAAATTGTTAAAGAATAACTTCAGATAGATTTGACCTGGTTTAGGAGGAGATTTGAGAGTTTACCTTTTTTTGTTATTTTTGGTAGTTTAATTAAGTCTCATGGATTTTTTTTTTATATGCACTTCTTTTCTTAAGGGACTGAAAGGAGAAAAAGGAAGACAAGGAAATCCAGGTTTACAGGTACTGTTAAAATAGTGATCCCAGTTCAAGAGAGCTATGACATATTTTTTCTTAAGATGTCTTCCTTCAACATGGATAATTCTTTGCATCAGGTGAAATATTTTTCTGTATAACATGATTACATAGTTAGATAAATTACCTCTTGAATAACCTTAGTATTTTTCAAATAAATACCACACATATGAAGCCACACTTCTCAGCTGTGCACAGTGGAAGGATGATAGAAAATGGACGTGAGTTTGAACACAGAGAATCACAACTTGATATACTGGAAAAACGTTACGTTTTGAGGGTGGTCAAACACTGAAGGACGCTGCTCACAGAGGCTGTGGCAAAACATGTCTGAACAGGATGTTTAGCAGACTGCTTTAGTTGGATCTGTTCTGAAAGGGTAGTTGAACCCATGGATATCACTTCCAAACTACATGTTTTTGTATTTCTGGTGTATTATGTCTTGAGAAACAGACTGGAAGTACTTTCTTCTGGATTATTTTATTAAATTCTTAATTATGTAAATTTTTTATTAAACAGTTATGAATAATGTAAACTGCAGATAACAGCACAAACTGGGTGTTGTGTTATGAGTGTTAACATTTTGCATATACCATGATACTCTTAGACTACACTGGAAGTCATTCTTGACATCTTCAGTGCTCATAAATTACAGATGTTTCCTGTTTCAGCTGCAAATCAGTGAGATCCAGTTGTTTCTCTTTAACTCTGGGCCAATGTATTCTGATTGTGTCATAGTTGGCTATCTTATTATAGCACAGAAAATAACCATTAGTATTTATAAATACTTGTTAACTACATAATCTAAGTTGTGTCTAAACAGAGAAGTATTTGTTAGAGGTACATATCTAAAACTAAACTTGGAAGGAAGTCACAGTTGTTTTTTCCAGAATTATGAGATGGATACAGCTGCCTGTCTAGCCAGAAGGAGCCAATTCCAGTGGAGCATGGGCAGGAGATCTAGGTCATATGTTAGCCTAGTTTTATCACTCTCAGGGGTGTGTAGGTTGACAGGAGTCCCATAGTAAAGCTGAGCAGATACTTTTGGAAATAGTTTAAACTAAATGGCTGGTCACTGGGTTTAACAAATGTAATGATGTCTTACTCTTAACGTTTTTACCAGTTAAACTCTCTAGTTTTTGCTTTTGCAAGTAACAGACATATATTTCACATAATTTTCCTTTTTAATCTTAAGGTAATCCAAAATGATAGTGAAATAAAACATTGCTCTCTTTTCCAGATAGAATGATGCAACTGAATTGCTGTTGCTTGCTTTTATTTTTTTTTAAGAAGGAATTGCAGGCTTGGTCTAAAATTGTTTCCCATGCTTATCTACTTTGGTCAGTAACCAAAAACTCAGTCATTCAGATGCTCTTGGTAGACAATGCTAGGTCCTTCTGAGGTTTTTCAAGCCTCCAGGACTTCTCAAATATACAGTACAGATTCCTTTGCCCATAAGAGTATATTAGAAAAGTTAAAAAGCCTGCACTGAACTGCATCTTGCCAGATTTCTGTCCAGTAAGACAGTATTAAACAGGTACAATGGAGAATTTCCTTTTGCTAGCACACAACATTTTATGTCTTTTGTAGAGTGAAAAAGGTTTTATCTACATGTCTCTATGATGTCTATTTGTTTATAATAAGTATTATATATTCCAAATTTATTCTTTTGGTATATAATATAGCTTTTGCTAAAATGTTGTTTCAATATGATATACATTTTTCATCCTTATATAGAGTTTGGGGTTTTGTACATATAACAATCTCACAGAATCTTAAGAAATTGACATTTGTGATTGATTATTGAAAACAAAGGGAAAACCAAATTATTCCAAGTAATTTGGCTCAATTTGNAGCTTCAAACCAGCACAGTAAGTTCTGCTGCAACTTTAGTTAGAGATGTTTTTGTTCAGCACCTTTTCGTTAAAGCATTGTTACATATCAACAACNTTTTTTTTTTTTCCTTTTCCTTCATATTAATTCCTATAGGGATTAGATGGATTGACTGGAGAACGAGGAGAGGTAAGTATTTTGTAATGACAAATACTGTATTGAGATACTGACTCAAGAAATGCAGGACAGAACCATTTCTCTCTGCTACTAATTTATACAGGAATTCCACTCAGCCTGAAAATTGGGTTTATAAGGAAAACCTTCTTGAACTGCTCTCATCTTTTCTTTTATCTTTTCTGATTTTTGGTTTGGGTTTTTTTGTTTTGTTTTGTTTTGTTCTGGTTTTTTTTTTAATGTTTGGCTAATATTTATGACCAGACCTTTTGATCTTTTTGTTGCANTCCAATTAGCTTCAAACCAGCACAGTAAGTTCTGCTGCAACTTTAGTTAGAGATGTTTTTGTTCAGCACCTTTTCGTTAAAGCATTGTTACATATCAACAACTGGACAGATTCACTGGAAGCTCCGTTCTGGTAATTAAATAATTTAAATTACCCTATATGCTGCTGTTTGGTTCTATTAAATACTTAAAAATAAAGCATTTAGTAAGCTCTTTTCCATTATGATATTTTCATTGCCCATAACAAGGGTCGACACATACATAGAAGACCAAGGTACACTGCCAAAATTTTTCCCTCAGCAATTTCACTTGCATTTTGGCAGGCTCTGCAAGCAGTTGTGCTAATACTTCCAACATTTTGTCCTGGTGTGTCTAACCTGGCCTCTTGCCTGTAATGCTTTTCTACAATAGATGCGATTTTTCCAATATTTCACTACTTGTTAATGAGACTAGAAAGCATTACGATTCATCCAAATAAATCAACTTGCAAGTCAGATGGCAATTGTCAGAACATAATCCCTAGCTTTAAGAGCAATTAAAATTAAACCCAACACCTTCCAGCTACCAGAACATCATGATTTTCATATCCCAGCACATACAGTTTCTAGTACAGCCACAGGCAGCTACATTTGCTCCATGTGTTTATCTGTGAGCCTTGCTAATCCTGTTAAATGAAAAAAAGCATTTACAACTATGTAATAAAATTGAACAAGTACAAACCTGCATGGTGCAGCTAAGAGTACCTATTCTCTGTGACTACAACATTCAAAGTAACAGTATCAAGAAAGTAAGACGACAGCTTTAGAAAAAATTAAAACATTCTGAATTAGTGTATAATTTATGTAGTAGGACTGCTGTTCTGTCCAAGGATGGCATCTTACTGGTGCATCACCTTTCCAGAGGTAGTTTTACACGTGACTGTCATCTGTCACATTTTGTCTTATTTCTGTCTTGTTTGGGTGTTTTGATTGGTTTGCTTTGGTTTTGGTTGGGTTTTTTTCCATTTGTTTTTTCCTTTAAGAGGAAAAGCTACTTGCCTTATTGTAGTGGCTGAGTAATCCAATATGGAATTTGAAGCTTGCTACCTTGTAATAATTCATGTGGAGAACACTGTGCATTGTTACTAGTTCAGACCAAGCTAGAAATCTTTCCAGTTTTCTCATGTGAAGAATTTTTATAAGCATTACACAGAATGATACAAAGTAATGTAAATATAATAGTTTCAAACTCAGTGTAAGTCTATGGCAGTTCTGTGCCTAAGTGCTTCTTAAACATACGTTATTTGCTCTAATAAATGTTGTCAGATATAGTAACCCTGCTGCCTTGTTTCCATAACTCCATCTAAAATACTTGATAAGCGTGAAAAAAAATTTTGAAGCAACTGATAACATTATGTAGAAGCTGTGCAAAAATGGAAAGAAAAATCTCATCAGAGAGCAAACATAGTATACTAATTTTAATCTTGGGCATATACCTAATTACATTGTCCTGATTTTCTGTCGGCTCCAGGATAGTGAGTTTCCTTATGAACTCCTGCAGAAGGTAATTCCATACGTAGAAGAATCATTGCTTCTGTGAAGATAGAGCAAAATATTTTCCAGTATTTTGTTAACCTTTTCCAGTGAGGCAAATAGACGACAGTTGTTTTCAATCACATGAACTACAACCAAAGTCAGTCAAAAAACAACAGCAAAAAAAAACCTAACTGAAATCAAACTATTTTTTCCCATGTTATACACTACAGACATAGGATAAAAGCAAAAATATTTGATTATCATAGTAAGTGGAACCAGATTTTTACTCCTAATTTTTCCAGGCTTTTAAGGATACTGTGACAAGTTATATAATTGTCATGAAAAAGTGAATATAGCCTAACCTTCCATATATTAATAAGGAAGACTAGTTTGTTTTATACTAATTACTAAGTATAATTGGTCCTTTAAAAATATATAATGGTAATTTATTATATATGGTAAATTGTATCTGAAAACTTCAGTACATTTTAGTAAAATAGATCTCATAGTTACCAAGTTCATTTTCATCTTATATGAAGATCCTCAAAGCAGATTTTATGAGAATCTCTTTCCTTGGTGCTACCTAGATTTAAATGGCCTGTGAAGACACAATTGGCTTTTTGTTGGTTTTTACTCCAGAAAGGTGAGAAAGGAGATCGAGGTATTCGAGGCATCAATGGGCAAAAAGGAGAAACTGGTACCCAGGGTTTGCTTGGACCTCCTGGTCTCAGAGGTCAGCCAGGAGACAGAGGACCCCCAGGACCACCTGGATCAAATGGGAAACCTGTATGTATATGACCTCCAACTAATTATTTTGATAAGCGTGAAAACCCAAACAAATGCATGCTTTCTGTTTTTTTAAACTGTTCTCTGTTTAATTTAGGCACGAGAATTTTCAGAAGAGTTTATTCGGCAGGTGTGTTCTGATGTATTGAGAAGTAAGTTGGAAAGCCTCTTTACTATTTCCCTTGTTTAAAGTGCTGAAGAAGTTCCATGATAATTATAGAGATGCTTTCTTGAAAGCAAGATGGATATTTCTGATTTATCTCTTGTTTTCATACAAGAAATATATTTCCACAACATGAGTTCCATACTTTACCATCTTGTTTTCTCAAGGTATCATACTCACTAAGGAAAGGAAATTCTTTTTGTGTTAGTGGCTAAGGGACAATATTTTTGTATTCTATTGTGACAACACTCTTAAGCAATTTTTTTGTTTGGATTCTCCCAGCCCAGTTGCCTCTCATCCTCCAGAGTGGAAGACTACAAAACTGTAACCACTGTCAGTCCCAAAGCACTTCTCCAGGACTTCCAGGACCACCAGGTCCAAGAGGTCCTGAAGGCCCAAGAGGGTTTCCTGGTTTACCAGGAAATGATGGCATTCCAGGGCTGACTGGCATCCCAGGTCGCCCTGGGGCTCGTGGAACAAGAGGTACTGTGTGTATGTGTGATGGTGCTAATAGCCTTTATCACTTTGTCTTCTGCTTCCAGTTTTGAATGGGATTAGTGCAGGGTGGAGTAAAGGAAATAGCTGGGTTTGTAAACATGGTGCAGTGAGGATGGTTCACTGCTTATGAGAAACAGGTGTCAGAAGGGAAGGTGCACGAACACAGCACAATAGCTGCCATTCCTAGTCAAACTTTGATCTTGTTTAGAGATCTTAGTCTCGTGTAAATATTTTTTACTGCATTTAGATCATTTTCAATATGTTTAGACATGAATTTCAGTATATTTCCATGTTTCTCATTTCTTTTCTTCCAAACTCACTTGTTTCTGCTATTTTAAAGACTGGAACTTATTCACTGGCTGTTTACTGTCTACTGCCCTGCAGGCTGATTTTTGGCATTTAACAACCTTTATACTCCCACTGATTTCCTGAGGTATTCTCCTTTTGTTTTTGTTTTTGTTTTTTTACCTCATAAGATTTTTTTGTTTTCCCTTTATGCTTTTCTTAAACACTCTGGTTTCCTTTTAGGCAAGCTATGGTCTATGCTTTCAGATAACTAAGCTGTCTGAGCATTCCAACTGATTTCTGTGATGTATTTTTAGACTTTAAGTATGCATATAAAGTTTGGAACTAGATCAAGAGGCTGAGAGGTATCCATAATGTGACAACTGATCCCAGCAGAACCTGTGTTTCCTATAGCATCAAAATAATCAGGATGGGTATATGAAATACAGCTAACTTGCAATGTGACAAGGGTAGGAAGGCAAGTGATTGGTAAATATTTACTATTTGTGACTTATTAATTGTAACATAGCACATCAAATTCATTTTGGGTGTACTGGTTGTTTGTTTGTAGTACTTTTATAGTTTCACTTTTGGTAGAAGAATGTGCAGTTTTCTTCCAGAGCTGACAAGTAACAGTTCTTTCTGACTGTTCTGTAATACTTCAAAAAATAGTTATCTGTTTCTATAAAGAAACTGAAATTATTTTATTTCAGTAGTGTAAGATAGAACATATTTTGCCATTCTCAATATTGCTTTGATGGAGAATATTGTCTATATATTCTGCATTCTGCATGGGCTATGATGTATAATTTATATTTCTTTCATACATCTTCTTAAAACCTTTGCCAGTGGAAAGCAACAACAGCAAATTACTTAATTGTCCATCATCTATTCCTTCAACTCATAGTGGCTGTCTACTTAACAGATGCTAGTAGCCATTAGCTCTTAATTCAGTAGACATGGGGATGATTTAGAACTGTTACACTGTGCAGTTCACAAGGAAAGGCTTATTTTACGTTTCGTTATTTGCTTCTAAATGATAATATTTTTGATTCAATAAGTATTAGCAAATGCTGAATTCCTAATTAATTTGTTGAAGATATTCTTAGTGTGTAAAGATATACACATCTTTGCTAATTCACAGGACTTCCAGGGAAAAATGGTGCAAAAGGAAATCAAGGAGTTGGGGTTCCTGGGATCCAAGGCCCCCCAGGACCTCCAGGTGAGGGATGGTTCAGCTATGCAGATGTGGTGTATGCAAATAATTACCAAAAAAAAAAAAAAAAAAGTTGATCAAATTTGGAAAAACTTCATTTTTTTTAGATTTTGCATATCTTAATTCCTCTACACATATAGACTATGACCACTGCCCGTCTCTTACATGTCAAGTTGTCATGTAATACATTATTTAATGCAAGACAGGTCTTGTAGAGATTGGTACCTGAGCCTGCTGTTTCTTGATAAATGTCTAATAAGTTGTCTAAAAACTTGGTCATGATATAATCATGTGACTTTTAAGCATTGCTTAGCGAAGGAAAATGTGCTTCCTAACAGCAGTGTATTTATTCACAATGCAAAGGTGAGCATTTGGAAGGGATATTAAGACCTGATCCAAAGCCAGAGAAACAAGTAGAAATAGGAGGGTTCTGATTCATACCATGGTGGTTCCAGAGTATATGATAAAGTATAACAGTCACCTAAAGTAGATTTGTATTTTTACATTTAAAAGGTATTTTTATTTAAAGTGTATTTTTTGTTCTTTAGGAAAAAAAAAATCTTTGGAAGTTGTCATGTGTTTTATATAAACAGTTTGTGACAAGAGTCTTTTTCAGAAAAGACTCTTGTTTTCATTTTAATTAAAAAGCCTCCCTAATATGTTTGTTTATTTCATGTGTGTCATTAAGGTCCTGAAGGTCCACCAGGTATGAGTAAGGAAGGACGTCCTGGAGAGCGTGGGCAGCCTGGTAAAGATGGAGGTCATGGCAGTCCAGGAATGCCAGGACCAGTTGGACCCCCTGGAATTTGTGACCCATCACTATGTTTTAGTGTAATTGTCGGGAGAGATCCATTTAGAAAGGGACCAAATTACTAATTTGTGGTACAATAATTTAGAGGAATAGGTATGGTGCTTGTATTTATGGTCTTTCATGTCTCAGGAAGGTGACCAGCAATAATCCCATAAGCCCGAACAAAAGTACCTCTGCCATTATAAACATCATGAATAAAGATCCCAAGGGTTATATGTTCCTTTAGAAAAGAAACTCCAATAATTTTTTAATAATTTGCATTGAGTGAATCTCAATTGGTTTTAAAGAGATGATTGGTTTTAATAGGAATAAAATAAACTATAATCTTTGGGTTTTTTGTGTTTAAGTGTCCTATCATAGTCCTGTCACCACAGAAGTCCTCTGTAAAATTGCTGGAGATCCCACTGGGAGCAGGATTAGGCATTAAATGGTTTTGATCAGGTATAAATTACTGTGAATTTTTTCACATGCAGCCAGCATGCACAGTATTTGATTTTGAGAGTGTGGCTGGCTTTGACTTCATATGTGTGTGAATCTTTCTGGCTTGTGTGCATTTCATATATGATACTTCTGTGAGCAAAAGCATGCATCAGATTTTTATAAATTAAGAGAAATATCTGGAATTATGGAAGTAATACCACCTATTCTGCCATGCAAGGCAGAATAGCACCTGCTTCAAAGCAAGGTGAAATGCAAGGGTAGAACTAGTAGTCCAAGAAAGGCAAAGGCTTTGTTGAAGATGGTAGTGTCAGCTACTAGAGGTCAAAAGTGATTCAACTTACATGAAAATAATTAAACAACAGAACTAATATAGCTGTCTTGTAGCTATAATTTGACCAAAAAAAAAAAAAAAAAAAAATTGCACGACCCCAATATAACAGTTCTGCCTAATTGTTAAGTTATATCCCTTTTGCTGTTTCCCCCCAAGGACTGAAGTGGACAAATTGAAGAAGCAAGGTTACAAGGAGAGAGGTCTAATTGCTGGCTGACTAGCTGTGATATTTGTTTTACTGTTTTATTTTTCATTTTAAGCAAGCCGTGTGTAATTTTCATTGCATGCTTTGCTAATGAGGTGTATTGCTTGCTCTAACATAAAAAGCAAAGGCACAGTGCCCACGAGAATTTAAAATCCATTTCTTAAATTAAGGCAGAACTTAAATTAAATTTTTGTATAGAATTTAACTGATATTTTATAAGTGGCTTTTTCTAATGTGTTGTTTTCTGTTGTCCTATTATCAGCGATTGGTAATGTGCTTGACATTCACAATAAAATAAAATTTTCTAAAGAACTGGTGGTAGCTTGATGAGCCATTACAAGAGTCACCTGTGTGCTGTGTTGCAGGAGACTGATGCCTCTCATACATAGAGGGATAGTTCCACCTTGCAGCTTTGGTTTTTGCTCCCAGTGTCCTTCCATTTCCTCTGGAGAAAGCACCATCCATGGGAGCAGCACCTTTCCTCTGGGTTCCCATCATCTGTAGGACAGGAATGTGCCAGAGCGACCAACTGCACTGTGCCCAGTGGCTGCTTCTCAGAGCTGTAGCCAGTGGAAGGCTGCTTGCAGTAAGTGGCTTAGCCAAACTACAGCCTTGGTTATAGTGGAGTGCAATCATTAGCATCTCATAAAACCTTGTCTGAAAACCTCCAAGATGATTTGTGAAAGGTACTGATATGGACCTGAGAAATGGGTCTGCGCATGAAGTTTTCTCCCCAGACAAGTGTTCCTTGGTACACACTGTAGGACTTTGCTCATGTGAACAAGCATTGATTGGATTTGTGAAAGAAAAAAGATCTAGAAACCTCTCTCTTTTTTTTTTTTGCATTCAGTCTCAATGCTTTGTTTTTTGAGAGCTGGAAGTGAAATGTCAGCAGATCAGGAAGTAATCAAGATCCCAGCATGCTATAAAACTTCTCTGAGTTGTCCACACTGTATGCTAGTTTGAATCCATGTGTAAGACACCTTTTCCAATAGGATGTGTGGTGGTGTGACTGATGAACCTGGGAGGAGGTAAATAGAACAAAAAAAGAGCAGGTCAGAAGGACCTCTGACTGTAACAAATACAAACAGAAGGCAAGTATTCCTTACTTGTAGAAAATTCCAGTATACTGGGATTCTTTCACCTTATTTTACACATCAGAAATATGGTGGAAAAAATTGATTTTTTTAAAAATTATTATTCACTTAGGCAAACATTTCCTCCTATATCTAAAGATTTTGATACCAAATCAAAGGAAAATGTTCATGTAATTGACAGGAAAAGTCATGATTTATCAGCCAGTCTGATTAATAGCCTTAGTTTATGATTTCATTTGATCAAATTCACACATATATCAAATTTCTATTTTAAAAGTAGTGCTGCTTTTATCACATTATCAGTCCTATTGGTGGATTGTTTCTGAATGACTGACCTAGGATCCGTGTGTAATATCCAGTCCACATCTATTAATGGCCACTTTATATACCTTTGTTCTTATGGTAACACTGTCTTTGGCCCAAGTTATTCCTTTTCTTTTGGCAGCTTTTGGCAAACCAGTGGTGGTGTTAGGTCAGTGGTTGGACTTGATCTTAGAGGTCTTTCCCAGCTGAAACAATTCTATGATTCTATGAAAAGAGGCTATCATACTTCTCTGTAAGGGGAAAGCTTAGATCGTAAATCAGAACACATTTACTAATCCATATTCAGCAGAGACAGTAAACCATTTTAAGAACTATTGCCTTCTGGAGTGCTGTTAAAATGTTTAATATGAATTAATATATAATGAATTAATATGGATAATTATGGATAATATGAATAATTATGGATAATTTAAGTCCATTTTTATAATGTGTCATTACTATATGCTTCCTGAGTTTTTCTTTATATGCATCTTCCTTCTCCTAGTATTTACTATATCCGCATAAAGTGCCATATGGTAACAAAGAAATACCCTGGTGATATTCCAATATATTGTATTATTCTGTGGTATCCTTTCCTTTTGTGATATTCCAATATAGTATATTACTCTGTGGTATCCTTTCCTTTCTTGTTGAAAGATGCAAGCATTAGATGTGTTTTTCCAGAAGCGGTGTCTGGGCAGAAGGTATATTGGCAGGTGGAGGCTCCTTGGTTGTTTGCCTTAGGCTTAAAGAAGTATATTGATTTTTCTGACACTTTTTGAGTCTGCTGTTTCTGCTTGTCACTGATAAAAGCACATAGTATTCTTCCACTTCAGGAAAGTTAGGTCAGAATACATTGGAAGATTTAACATGTGACCATAAATGGCATTGTATGTCCATATTGCCTGCAAAAAAAGTCTTTCTCATGTTGGAACCTCATAAGCTCCGGAGAGTGTTCCACTTGTTGCTTTCAGTTCTCACTTTTTTTTTTTTTTTTTTTTTTTTTTTTTTAAAAGCGTGAAAAAAAATTGTGGTAACTCTTGTGACACATCAAAATCACATATTAGATATAATGAAAAAGGGCAATAATGCCTAGAAATTGTGTTTCAAAGAAATAACTTTCTTGAACCATTGAAAAATATAATGCTTCCTAGGAAATGAAGGGGGAAAAAAAGAAAGCTCTTCTAACTAGAACATGATTCTTCAAGATATGTGAAGCACATGTTGATGTGGGAGTGAACGCTACCTTTAATGTAGATAAAAGAGAACATGCAGGAAAAAATTGGCTTAAGCAGTATGGTAGCTTGGATAGCAAATGAAGGAGAAGGAGGAGGCCCTTGGCTTTATTCATCCATTCTTGTATATGTTTTTAATGAATTGTGCTTCACTGTGGTCTTCTCAAAAATTACACCATGGGAGTAACACCCACCTTGATAGGAAGTGACAGGCCTCCCAGAGGTGAAAGCTCAGTGTGATGTGGCAATGCTGAGCACCAGGAATGTCTGACAGCTGGGACCAAAGCTCTGGATGAGAATTCAGGAGATCATAACAATTGTGCCCCTCTGATATTATCTAACTCCTTCTCTGGAAATTGGCAAGCACATGCTAGCACTTAACGGTGTTTGTGTTATGAAAGTTTGAAGAAGCTTTTTATATATACACAGCAAGTCCTTTTACAATGCTTCTTAGAAAAAAACCTCAAGTCCTAGAACTGTGGAAAAAGAATCATGTTTTCTGTGTTGTGGTCCCATAAATCTCGCACTGAATGTCTAAAGCCATCTGCATTGGAGAACTATGCGTTTGCCTTCACAAGGAAGAGGCCGAAATGGCATTCACAAACCTCCCCTCATACTTTCTTTTTTGTACCTTCACCACAGCGTCTGTTACACCCTGGAGTCCAGCACACAGCAGCTTTCTCATGAACAGTTTGTTCTTACTCAGGCGAATGGAAACACAGTGTTCAGCATTTGTTCACAGTATTCACTCTGAACAGGTTGCTGCTAAATCAACCTGCTAAAACAGGTTGCTGCAGGAGGTGCCTGCCATATACCAACAGGCATATGTGATAAAATAACTGGTACCCAGATCATCTTTTTTAGAGATAAACTTTTAGATTTTAAGCACAGTAGAAGGCTATTGGGACAATGTTAAATTAAGAGAGGCAAGTGTCGGGGAAGGGGTAATTAGGTACTGCGAGACGATATTATAANAGATAGCCAATCAAATGGCAGTTAGCCAAGATTTGGCCATATTGGGTGAAGCCATAGGCTTGCTTTATCCTTTTTTGGGCAGATCACGGGCCCTGCACAAGGCAACCGTGTGCACCCTGTTTACCGCAGGTGATGGACAGACCCCGGACCCCAGACTTAGTGGCGCCAGGTCCTTTGTCCCTTTTCCCGCGGTTGCTCTCCCCAAAACAGAAGGAGAGAGAGCAGAAAAACATGTCTGCATAAGCCAGTACATTTACAAGCCTAATTTGGCCTGTCCAGGCCTACCACGAGAGCAAGTTCCACTGAAATGATAAATTTTACACAGTTGTTACTGTTACAATGTGAAGAATAAGAAAATGGAGATACAATCTGCATTTTGGGTTGATACTCTTGTACTTTTTATGATTTCAGGAGATGATAGAGCTGTGCTAATATCCTGAAAAGTACAATCCACTGAAGTTTCCTTATGTTTATTGGCTTTCTCTCTCTTTCCTTCTGCTCTCCTCCTCAGGTCATATCCATGGCTTACCTACTTTGGCTCACGTGTAACTTGTCCAATCACAGAGTCCCTGCAATATGTTCTTTCATGTGGAGGATACTTTGTTCTGGTTTTGATTGGGTTTGTTTTGTTTTGTTTTTTTCATTTATCTGCAAATTACTCCTTTTAATCTTACTCTTATTTTCTTATTTTAAAATTAGACTTCTGCCTTATTTCTACTGTGTCATACTGTACTGTTTGTGTGTCTTTTTCACTGTCTTCTTCAGGCTCTCCTATGCTTACATTGCTCCTGCAAAGATGCGATCCAAAAATCAAGATTCATTGGGCCTTGAGGTATAAAGTGAGATGCTGGAAGAGGCACAGGCTGTAGCCTGGGTGTTGAGAGCTGTGTGCACATACCATTGCCACTACATGATTGCTCTCCTATGACTCATCTGCTGAGCTGTATGAGAGAGATAGAACTAGTTGGAAAGTGTGGCAGATGCTGAGCAGATCTAGCAGGAGGATTCACGTATCCAAAGTTTTAGGGAATCTTTAGCTGTGTAGTGCAAAGGAGCTCTGAGATATTTATGGGGGAAATCTCCACCTTTCTAGGAGCACTGCTCTTTCACTGCAGCTCTTACCAGAGCTGGAATAATCTGGTCATAAAAATAGTTAGGCTCAGGAGTGCGTTTCTGTGTGAACTCTGTTTCCTGCACCATGCATACAGCAAACACATCTCAAAACATTTATTGTGTATCCTTTCCTTCACTGCTTAAGATTTGAAACTGTTTCTTTCTTTAAACAAGTTAGAGTTGGCTGGAGATAGTTACTGGATTGCAATATATAAGATATCCAACAGTCTCTATCCCATCAAATCCAGAGTGGCTTACTTGTCTAGTGTAACAAAAGAAACCAAAACAGACCATGCAAGGGGTTGTAGTTGCCTTTTATAAATACGATGGGGTAAATAGCAGAGAAGAAAATTAATTACTTAGATCAAAGGACAGTTACTGTACAATCAGTTGACTATAATGGCATCACAGGCCCTGGAATGCAAGTGGAGAGCTGACAATACCTTTACTTCTGTTATGCAGAAGAGCCTATGGCAGCTGCCAGCTCATCATAAATAACTGTCCTTCTCATAAACACTGTCTGTGGATCCAGAAATGCCTGGAATAAACCCAGATGTGTATGCCATGCTCCTACTAATTCCTTGTAAGTAATTTTGAGTAAGTCCTGTGGTTATGTGTACAAATACTTCTACAGTATTATTTCTTGTACTAATAATTATTAACTAAGCTGTATCAAAGTAAGCTCCTGAGCAGAGGTAGGCAAATATGTTTCAATTAAAGTTTTTTCTGTGTTTGTTCAAATAAGGTCTCTTGTCAAAAATGCAAACTGAATGGGAAGGTCTTTACCAGCTGAACGAAGAACGGTATCATTTCTATACATTTGTGAGTAAAAGCCAGCAGCTCCCAGCTGTGTGGGAACTGAGTTCCCATGCTAGTTCAAATTGCTGATGTTATGCAGTTGTTGCAAGGTATTCTCTGCTTCTCTATGCCAGTTCCTTCTGTTCTTGGCATACTAAGGAGGCTGCAGCAGGCACAGGCTGGTGCTCCCAATATGTAAACTCTGAACTTCGAGTTCAAAGTGAAACATTTTATTTTTTAAATACTTCATCTCCGTGACATTAAAAACGTTTCTCATGTTGTTCTACTGCTTTTAAACAGATCTTTAAGAATGTACTCCTAAAATGCTGTTTCTGGTAATCCAAATACTTTTCGTATAATGTGGATTATCTGGGGTGCTTATTCCTTTTCTCATCTTTAAGTCACTATATCAAGCTACTCAAAAAGTGAGTTTATTACCATGGAAATGGTAGATAAACTGAGTGGAGATTGCAGATTAGAGAGAGGTCAAACTCAGTAGTTAACTCTAATCCTGAAGTATCTGGGAAGGAAAAACTTTCATTACATCTAGAGAGTGCTCTGTTATACATCAATCAAGATGGTATGAACATTTATTCCTTCCAAGTGTGTGCAATGTATGCTTTAATGCTGTTGTGTACCACTGACTTCAAGGAATTCAAACAGGAAAACTGATATCAGTTCCAAACTCCTCAAAACTCAGAATGTTTTCTCAGCATTCCAGCAGTTTCTCATGTTTACTCCATCTGTTGTGCCTATATGCCAAGTAGAGAAATACTGTGTTTGGAAGAAGTGAAATATCAATTTCCAGTAAAAATATTTGGATTCTGCAGAACATTACATATATACATAACAAAATGTTCCTCCATCTAAATGCTTAAAACAAATGTTTAAACGAATTGTCATCTGTTAAAGCACCCTGTGAGACCTGGGCACTGGGTGTACACAAATGGAAGTTCATTTTTATAGCAAGTATACTAATGGGAATTCTTTTATGGTTATGGGAGGTCTTCCAGCTCCCTGATGGTCAGCAATCTCTTTGGCCTTGCTGCATCATCAAAAGAAATGCACGTACTTCTGCATTTTGGCATATAGATTTCAGACAACCCCATCTGCTCATTTTCCTTGTACATATAACAGCAAAGAGATATTTTCTTCACTTCCTCTCTGCCCTAGTTCTTCAGTTTCTTTCTGGAATCACTTGCCTTAAAGACACTGGGAGAAATTCCAAGTTAAATGAAGGATTTCTCTGCTTTCACATCTGCATTACAAGTGGTGTCAGTTGATCTCTCTTTTCTGTCACTCAACTTTTTTTTTGCAGTTCCTCTGTGTATGGAGTACACCAGCCTGGTATCCAGGAGGATTTTCACATCTGTTTAGATTCAGAAAGCCATATAATCCATGACTCACCTGAGGCTCAATTCAATTGCCTGCCTACAATGTCTATATGTATGTGGCATGTGGTTGGTTTGCAGGTAGCTGGATCTCAGTCAGTGTGTAGCCTGTTGAAGAGGCTGGGACAAGGTCTGTCACTGAGCCATCAGATATGTGGGTTCTCAGAAATCACTTCCTTTCCTTATTTTTGCTATTGCTCATCCATCAGGTCACTGTATTGGTAAACTACATGTGTACATGGAAGGAGATGAGTAAACTCTTTTGGGCTATTAGACCTGGAAGTACCTGTGGACTTCAGTCTAGACTTGTGTCAGTGATTTGCTTATTTGTGGCCTTCTAACTAGCAGAATGAAAATTTCCAGGACCCACATGTAAGAAACAATGTTTAATAACAGCTTTGTCAACCTTGCAAACTTCTGTGCTGACATAAAATTACTTTGTAGTCTTCATCAACAAGTTGGGTCCCAGTCATATATAGGTCTTACTTGAAAATGTTTAATTACAGGCATAGCTGAGACATCACATTTTGCATTAAAATATATTTTTCTTTCAAAATATCAATTTAGACAGTGCAGCTAAATCTCAGGTAAAGAAGATCAACAAACATAAACAAGATGGCATCAAGGTGAATGCATGCAAAGTCATGTTGGCTGAAAGACAACAGCAATTTACCATGCTGTATTATTTAGGACTGAGTGTATTCTTTCAAATTAAAAAAATGACCCAGAATTTGGAGAAGAAAAGCATTTGCTGAAAGCTATTCAGAAACAGCAGAGCTTCAAGTATTCCTAGAGTGACAGCTGAAGGAATATTGCATTGTTTAGTTCCCCTGTTCCTCATTAGAACAAGTCTGTCTAGTAAGGAAAGGGTAAAATACAGGTCTGAAGGGATACTTACCTTTCTAGTTGAAGCTATTATGCTGGTTTTCCTAATGGATATTTTTTTCAAATTAGGGGAAGATACAAATCAATAAGCAAGTGTTTCCTAATTCTTTGGAATAGAAGTGTCTTTTAATGTGATAAGTAAGCACATAAGCCCCAGTCCCTAAAAGAAAGCAGAGATTGGTTTTAATTTGGAAGAGAGATTTCTTCCAGACTGAAGACAGGGCTTGAAATTCTCCTCATTGTGACACAAAACAGTGAGGAAATCAGCTCTTCCAAGAAGTAAAAATTATCTGGATTTACCAAGCCACTCTGGGAGTGCATATAACTGCTCTGGGAGCTGATGTGAGGGGGTTCAAGGGGTGGAAGGGAATTAAGCCAGATCCAGTGTAGCCAGTGGCCCCTAGAGCTGGCTTCAGAGCATGGGTGAGGTACCTGGATTTCCTGAACTATTAAATAGCTGTTGAGAGTGAACTGAGAGTGAAAGGTTTAGGAAGGAATCAGCTGTGGATTCTGCTCCAGAGGCACCTCTCAGTACTGAGGAGGGGAGCAAATCATCCATCCTGTTAGGCTCATCTGAAGTTAGGCACATGAAATTTTTTTTTCTTGATACATATCAATATGAATGTAATTTCCCTTTCCCATAAAGAGAGCCAATTTTGATAGTACTCATTCAAAATATAGGTGAGAACATTTGATTTACTTGACACTGAAGGATTCAGTTAGACTGCAGAATCAGTGTACAGCCCAAGCTTGCAGGGCACTTACCCAGAAGTTGTGTGTGGGAAAGTGGAAATCCTAATCCTGCATCCAAAGAAGTTTATGTGTGTTTGAATGTCCTTTGCCTACAAAAACAGGTTTTGGGAAGAGACCTGACTGCAGCAATTGCAGTTAAATGCCCTTAGTCAGACCACTCTGTTGTACTCTTACCCTGCTGCAAATATTTACAGATTGGCAAGAATTAAACAAGGAGTGACAGTACTCCTGGGTAGTCTTGAAGCTGGTGTTTTGGCTGGGAACTCGGTTATTTCCAAGCTAAGAGGGTTAAAACTCCTTCCCTATTGACTGATACTTCCCCTAGCAGCATCTAGCAGCTGCGCTAGGATGGATGCTGCTGCAAACCTCTTACAAATGAGTTGCTGCACTTTGAAGAAGATTGTGAGTGGCAGACCTGGCTGCAGAAGGGATTGTGGACTGAGTCAGGGCAGAATTTTTGTGGAGGACAGACTAGCCCAGGAATCTTGCTTGGATGAGAAATAAGCCATGTGCAGATTTTCTCAGCTTTACTGGTCTCAGAGGACTCCTGGCATGTCCTCTGCTGCTACTGCCCTGCATCCTGGAGCCCGCTGAGTCCTTCAAGCAAACCTGCTACCTTCATAGAGCTTCCCAGCAACCAGAATTTGAACTGACTGCACCTGTAGTCAAGGAGGAGAATTTCTATCCACTTTCTGGAGCAGAATGGGGTGCTCTGAGAGTATGGAGCCTCCCCAGGGGTTATTGAGGGGTTTGGAGGTAGGTGGGCCAGGCACAGATCGCACTGCAGGGCCAGCAGGGCCAAACTTTCTTCTTCATGCACCCTCTCATGGACAGTGAAGATAGATCTTGAATTTGGGCACCAGACCAACTTCGTGTCTGCTTTTAAGAAGCAGTATCACTGCTGTCTGAGCACTCGGGTAACTTCAAAGGAGAAGGTGCGGCAGTGCTGAGGCTGGTCTGCTCTCTGTGTCAGGCAGTGCCAGGGAGGGTAAGGGAGATTTCAGGATCACAGGTTTTGACTAAAACTTTCAATCAGTTGTTATGTGGTTTTAGCCAGTTGCAGTCTCGGTCCTAAACTACTATCCACATAAAAGACAAAACCCTCCATCTCAAAGTTTATAATTGTCCTATAAAATTTCTCCTATGATTCCATCCTGAAAGGCTGTTAAATTGGTGTTTTCTTTGGTTCACAACCTGGTGTTTGGTTTTGTTTTTGGTTGTTTTTTTTTTTTCATTCTGGAAAAATCAAACAAAACTTTTGGAGAAAAAAGATACAAAAGAAAAAGGGGGAAAGGAGAATGCCAGCAAAGCAGATAGACCCAGTACAGTCAGACAAATAAAATGCCTATATGTGTACAAATGTGAGATACTAAAATAGGCGGTCAGAAGGCATAAAGCTGTATTCTTTGCTTCAGCCAAAAGTTTTGTTAAATAACATAACAGAAATGAGATGAGAAATTGATAGTAGATAAACTTTTAATAGATAAATTATGAGGAGATAGTTATGGCATATGACTTAATTATGAGACAATCCCCATGAGATGGAAACCATTTGGATTTAGTAGTTGGAGGGGGTGGTTTTTTTCTTTCCCTCGTTTCTCCCCCTTCCGCCCCCCCCCCCCCATCGTTGCTGTGATAAAAACCGCAAAGAGGCTCTTACTCACATTCGATTTCTCACTCAGCTTTTTCATTCACTTATCCACCTTCCACATTTTCTCCAAACAGGAATGGATTGCTCACTGAACTTATCTCTTGTACTGTTTGTGAAATAAATTGTTGAATTTTTTCATACTCATGATTTAGTAGATTGCTACCTCATACTTCCTCCTCAGGTCCTAACCTACTTAATCTACTACTACCATTTTTACAGGAGCCATCCTCATAGCCTCCTTTCCTGAGCTTTTCCTGAAAGTTGTGATGTCATGGCATGATGCAGTGCCTTATATTTTATATATTATATTTATTGTTGTGGTTTCTTTTATTTTGCTAGTAACAAATTGTATTTGACTGTGGCTGAGTTTTAAGTTAGAGATTTTAACAAATACATTCAGATTAAGTTTGAAGTCTTTGAAAAGTAATAAGAAATTCACACACATACCTTTCTGTGTCTGTGTTTTTTCCCCCTACATACATACTTCTGAAAATGTTGTGCAGCAGAAAAGACCTGGGAGCAGATTCTTCCATCTCACTGTATTTATATATTTCTGCCTAGCTTTTCTGTCTTTAAACCAGTTACTGTTCTCCTAGAAGACTTTTTCTGGTGATGCAGGTTAGTTTCTTACCTTCATTTTAGCAGGAGTTTTTGCTTAGAAGCTTTGAAAAAAGTCAGGCATACTAAATTCCAATGATTATTCTTATCTGCACTCTTATTAGTGTTTTTTTAGTTGTTTTGCTATGGTTTTATATTTACGATTTTAATAGTTTTCCCTCTGGATGTTGACTGAGTTATTTAAACTGTTCTCTTACTTTAAATGTGCTTATTTTCTCATTCTTTACTATCTATTTTTTTTTTAAAATTTTGCTTTTATCCTAACTTCCTAGCTAAAATGTCTCCATCACACCTACGAATTATTTTAGCCTCTTTTTTTTTTTTTTTTTTTTTTTCCCCTAGCTGCACTTTGATTTTTGTCCTCTTAATTATCCGGGAAACTCCACAGTTACTTTTTATGGATTTTCTGCTTGCATTTTGGCAGTCATGTAGTTCCATCTTGTTTCACTTGGAATTTCATGGTTTTTTTTCCTATTTCCTCACAAATCCATGCTTTAAGTTACATAAACTTGTCAAAAGCATGAAAATAGTAAACAAGATTTTCTCCATGGAGTACTTTGAGGCTTCTGTATTACACAGTCCACATGTATTATAAAATATTAATGCTTTCATCCAAGTCAAATATGTTGTGAGTGTCTCAGAGAACATCTTTAACCAATAAACCCTTTGTATTTATTCTGTACTTCAATGTGCAATGAAATACCTTAGCTATATTTAAGGTCATGTCAGTTTTATCTCTCTATATAAGAAGTTTTCTTGTGCTTTGAAGATATGTCTAATAACATTCTGATGCAGAGGGAAAAAAGGAAATATAGTAAAATGCAAGACATATAAAATATTCTCCAATGACTGGAAAACTGAGATCCCACTGAAAGCAGAAACAGATATATTTCAATGAACTAAGAGGAGCCTAAGGATGCAGGTTTAAAATCAGAAATGTGAAGGTTCAAGTAGGCTTAAAGTTATGGAGAGAGGGGAAAAAAACCCCAAAACCTTCAGGTTAAAACTAACCCTTTTGTCTGAGAAAGTACTTGCTCTTGTGGTTTTAGATATTTGCACTGATGGACCCAAAAAAAACTTTGGCAGTTTGTTACCGTTTTAGTTACCTGCAGACAATGACTTGTCCCTACCGCAGGTGTGGTGTCTACTTCCCTTACCGTAAACAAGAGGAGGAAGCCAAAGTGCTACCAGAATAGGTACATACATAAACAGGGTATATTTTCTTCTCCCTCTGCTAAATGCTTTTATTTTGCCCTTCTGTCTCTGAAAGCATGTGTATACACCACATTATCCAAAAGGGGTCAGTCATTGTCTAAGTTTTTCATACTTCTGAAAAAGTTGAGGAAAATACAATCTAAGCCTCTGGCTCTAGTAATTTCTGCTCACTTTTAGCCTCAGAGGAGCCATCAGTACATATGTGGGTTAATAATGTGGTGGAATACTCTGTGATTCTGATGAGCCCTGGCAACTTTTCTGTAGTGCACTTGGAGCCCTTTACAATGGCACTTTCTTATAATTCACAAGTCAACAGATCCATTCTTCCAGCTTCCTCAGTGCTGAGTCCCAGAAGGACTGCAGGACTGCTCTTTGAAATGTATAAGCACCACTACAAAGAAGCAGAGTCCTCAGGGCATTTAAATTTTTTTTTTTTTTTTTTTTTTTTTTGTAATCACTAGTGTAGATTCCTTGCTGGTCACCAAGATAGCAATCAGTTATTGACATTGGCTGCTGGGACTAAGCAAACAGCATTTCCTGCCTGAGCAGCAGCCACATTTTTTTTTCTCCTGGTGGTATAGCCTCAGACTCTCTAGATAACTTAGCACCTTCACATTTCCAGATCTTCCACTTCATGCAAATATATATTTCTCATGTTTCAGTCTGCCCATTTTCTTCTCAAGGTTTCCTGCTGTTCTTGAGAGAGTTTATGAATGTTACCTCTTGTAACAAACTTTTATATTTTCTTTTCCTCTGTGACTTTCAGTGGATGTAAGATCCAGTCTTTAAAAAATCCTGGTAAGTACATGCTTATATTTATTGGCATCCTCATTTGCATACAGCTTCCACAGAAGCAGGGTTATCAATGTTATTCTCATAGTGAATACAAAATACAACACTGTACCAACTACTAGGAGGAAAATCAACTCTGTCACAGGACAAGAGGCTGCAATACTGGATATGTCAAAGACATGATGCAGAAGGGATCAGAAAGCAAAGCAGAAAAGGTGCCCAGGAGTGATAGGCAAAGGCAGGAACATGGAATATAAGTTGTTATAAAGCCACTCCATCATCAGTACACCAATCAAGACAGAAGTAATGGAGATGATAGATTGGGAAAGCTTCCCTTTACTGACCTTTTGCATTGTTTGAGGGCACATTGTTTGAGGGCACAGTTCTTTAACACAAATCTAATTTTCTGGCTGTAGTATTCTTGAGGGAGGAGAGAAAAAGAGGAGAAGAGGAAAGGCTAGACTGAGCCTAGCCTTAGGCGAGTAATAAACAAACTAGAAGGGTTCCATACACACCACACATTGCCATACAAACTATGCATCAAAACAGCCTCGGGGGATGTGATCTGCTGCAAACATCTGCATTTTGTGTTTGTACAAAATCATCTGGTGCATGCTCGTATTTGAGGCTGGCTGAACCATTTATGCTTTTGGATTCTGTAGTTAGTTTCCTTCTTCAGCTTTACTGTTGTCAGGACAAGACATCAAATGACAGTGAATACCCAAATCTACTTCTGAAGCTAATAGCTTCTGTTGTCCGAAGCAACTGTTACTATCCTAATAGTAAAATTATTTGCTGGTGACATGGAAGCAAGATGTTTTGGTTTTCTTTTGATACCTCTAATAATTAGCCAAAGAGAATCCTGTGTAGTTTGCAAAAACTTACATCATGGTGTAGTTCCATCATAGAATGTTTCAAATTAACCATGAAGGGACAAGAAAATGTCGTAAGTCTATTGAAATCAAAAGGTGATCATTATAGTAATCCAAGTCCTCAGAACTTGTAAATAACCTAACTAATTGGAAATGGTTATTAGCTATTATACTGAAGATTATTTTATTGTAATATATTGTAATCATAGAATAGAATCATAGAATCATAGAATCATCCAGGTTGGAAAAGACCCCTGAGATCATCGAGTTCAACCATTGAAGCTACTCTACAAATA